>PITB01027223.1:0-20465 GCA_004024585.1 Paradoxurus hermaphroditus
GAGGTGCCCAGTACGCATTTGCTGGGCGAGCGAAGGGAGGAAGCCTCTCTGGGGTCCAGGCTTGCTCTCACGGGCTGGCCCGCCCCAGGCCCAACGCCCTCGCGGGTCCTCGCGGCTCCGTTGCTGCCTTTCCTCCTGGCCGCTGGCTGATTTAGCCCACCAGGGGCCACTTAAAGAGTCCCCAAGTCCCTCAGAGACGGCCTCCCTCCATCCCCGAGAGGGCTGCCCACACTCTCTCAAGGGCCGATGGGATGGCCGGAGCCACGGACGGAGCCCAGATTTGAGTTCAAGGGAACACGGTCTAGGGCTGGCCCGCCCTCCACTTGGTTCGGAACCATTTTCGCAGCACCTTCCCCCAGCGGGCCCAGGTGGGCCCCGGCAGCCAGTACTCCTATGAACGGCGCCCCTGCCTCCTCACCCCTTCACATTCTCCTGCTCTCCCTCCCCCACTCCTCTTCCCACTTGAGCCTCCAACCCAGCCTGGCTAGGTCGACAGAGTGGACAGGGCTCGGCTGTAGGGTCACTGAGGACGCTGGTTCAAGGAGGTCACGTGAGCTGCCCAAAGCCCCCGGCAAGGTTCCAGGCTTCCCTGGTGATCGGGCCTGATGAGACTGGGGTGAGGGTGCTGGCTCCTCCCTTACTGCCCCCACCGCACAGGGGACACTGAGCTGGGGCGGGGAGTCTCCAAGCCCCATCAGACCCCAGGAACACGGAGCCGGCTCGAGCCCTAGTGCTGACGGCTGGGGACAGAGGCCAACCAGCAGATGAGCAGTGACAGCTTGACCTGTGGCGTCTCACAGGGACCTCACACAGGTTTGCGGTTGTAGACGTGCGATCTGGAGACTAGGGAGACTCGGTGGCTGCGGAGGTGGCATGTACACGCGTGTGCGTGTGTATGCGTGCATTCGTGCGCCCGTGTGTGTGCGTATATTACAGGGCGCGGGGCTTGTGAATGGGCCAATTGCCTTGAGCCCCCAAATCCACGTCCCCTCACCCCACCGACTCCAAGAGAGTGGCCTGCAGACAGAGAAGGGCACCCAGGAAGGAGAGAAGCAGGTCTCCGGACCTTTCGGCCAGCGGCATAACGGGACAGCAGCGCCCTAACCAACACACAGCGCAGCAGAGTCAGCCAGACCCAGAGGCAAAGCCCAATTCGGCTAGCGCTCGCTGGTTCTCTAAACCTCAACTACACTCTCTCCAAAATGGGTCTAGTAAGGGCCACATCGCAGGGCGGGCAAGCTTCAACAAGATGATGGAGGCGTTCAGTACACGATAGCTACTTAGGCTACTGGTAGTTTTGTTAGAGCTCACATTTGAGATGGAGAACAGGCTTCTTCTTTGTTCCAGAAGCTATCCCAGAGCCCCCTTTCTGCCTTGCCGTGAGCAGGGCGCAGGACCCAAGGCCCTGCCCTCAGGGGACTGACGCGCAAGAATAACGACGGGTGCAAACGCGGCGGGCCCGGCTGCTGACTTTGGGAGGCAGGGTGGTTTCCTGCTCTATAAGCACAACCTCATTTAATCCCCTAGAGAACCCAGGGAGTTGGGGGCTGTTACTGTCACCCTGCAGATGGGAAAACAGAGAGGTGAAGTAACTTGTCCGTGGTCGCCCAGTACAGGGAGGGCAGAGCCAAGATTTGAGTGGAGGACAGAAAGCTGCCTGAGCCGGGTCACTGCTCAAGTCAAGACAGCACCTGAGGCTGTGGGAGAGCCGAGGAAGGCGGGTGCCGACGGGGAGCTGAGGAAGAGACTGACCAGTGAGCAGGGACTTAAAGATACCAAGGCTGAGGGCGCCTGGGTGGCTCAATTGATTGAGCATGCGACTTCGGCTCAGGTCATGGTCTCATGGTTCGTGAGTTCGAGCCCCGCGTCGGGCTCTGTGCTGACAGCTCGGAGCCTGGAGTCTGCTTCGGATTCTGTGTCTCCTCGCTCTCTGCCCCTTCCCCGCTTGTGCTCGCTTGTGCTCCGTCTCTCTCTCTCCTTCTCAAAAATAAACATAAAAAAAAAAAAGTACAAAGGCTTAAACCGGAGAAGGCGGAGTGGCTGGGCAGATGGGGCGCCTGAGCAAAGGCCCAGAGTCAGGAAAGATCTCTCTGGGCCTGGATCTTGGCTCCGCCCTCCCACCCGAGGCGGCCCCCACTCACACAGTCCCCTGTTTGCAGGCCACCTCCCTTCCCCTTCCCTCCAGCTCCGGTGGTGACAGGGCAGGACTTGTGCGCGCCCAACAGCGTGCCTTGCCTGCTGCCCTGCTCTGCCTCACGGACAGGGAGAGACGTAAGCCTGCAGAGACTCCGGGTAGAGAGGAGTCTGCCTGGAAAAACATGTTGAGCAGGGGGAACAGAATGTGCAAAGATATGAGGGCAGAGGCACAATTACGCCCCGGGACGCAGCTCGGAGTCTCCCCGTGACACCCCAGGGCTCCGAAGCCAATGCCCCTTTCACTGCCCGGCCCAGGGGATGGCGAGATATGGACAGGGGATGCCCACGCCCTGAGCTAGAACTCTCTCGTACTGCTCAGCCCAGTTTCTTCCTCTCCTGGAAATGTGGGGCCTTCTCACCCGCCACGCGAGACCGTAGGCCGCCCGCCCCAAGAATTATTCGGGCGGATGTGAGGAGACTCCCCAGCGCAGAGTAGACGCCCAACGAGCCAATGCCAGTTGCCCGGAGCACCGTCTCTGGGTGAGATCCCCCCAGCCGTCGGGGGTCCTGGCATTGAGCCACGTCCTAGCCAGCAACCGAGGAACCCTGGAGGGGAGGGCGGCCCCGAGGGTAGCCCACGTGGGGCTGTGACTGAGCAGCGAGGTTATTACACAGAAAAAAGGTGAGCCCGCCTCTCGTGGGGGCCAGGAAGCCTGTGGTCGCAGGAGGTCCGCTCTGCCCTCAGAGCCATGCTTTCCGAAGTCGCCGTGGGGACTCCATCCCCGCGCTGGGCTCCTCCGTCGTGGCCCAGCCCACCTGACAGATGAGACTGGGAGGCCGATGTCCAGGGCAGTTTGCTCTCTGCACGGACCCCTCGGGTCCGCAGACGGGGAAGCGGCGGAGGTCTGGGGGCTGGAGACACGGCCCCTTTCTCACGCTGTCCTCGCAGCCTGGCCATGACAGAAGAAGTCTGGGAGTCTCGGGAGGGGACAGTGTCACTTACTGGGCATCTTCTGGGGGCCAGAAAGGGGCCGGGCGCTTTACAGCTAGGTATGAATATTCCTATTTCACGGGCAGGGAAACGGAAGCGTGGCGAGGTCAGAGAAAGTCGAACTCCGCAGTCCAGCGGCCCCTCTGACCTTAGTCTCCCTTCCTGCCAAACGCAGAGGTTGTTGGAACTCCAGCGATGACGGGGAGCTCACTCCTGCAAAGACCTCATCTCGGGCATATCTGAAAGAACATTCTTCTCCGTGTGGGCTGAAGCTGGCCGCCGGCAGCTCCCGCCCGAGGCCCAAGCGCCAGCTGTCGGCCGCACCCGGACCCGGCCCTCCTCTCTCCCCGAGGCGGCCTTCAGAAATGGAATACAGCAGGCCGCCCCCCAACTAACCAGCGTGCCTCCCTCGGACAAGTGCTTCTCGCCGAGCCTCAGTTTCCCCAGCTGGACAATGGGGATAACAAGAGCCCCTGTGCGAGGAGGAGTTGTGAGGCTTCAGGGAGTCGACAACCTGGGAATTTTCCAGAAGCATCCAGAGTCTTCAGAGAAGCTCCAGCCACGGAAAAGAGGCTCAGGGGTTTTTCCAGAGCCTGACTCACCTTCCCCAAAGGAGGGAGTGGCCTGAATCAGGGGAACCTCATGGAGGGGAGGCGGGCCTCAATCTTGGGGCCTGCCACGAGCAGGGTTTCACCTGTACAATTTTTTTTTTTTTTAAGGAAGCTCTACGTCCAACATGGGGCTTGAACTCACAGCCCCGAGATCAAGAGTCGCATGCTCTACCGACTGAGCCAGACAGGCGCTCCCCACCTGTGTGATTCTGGCTCCCCCCAGACCTGGCAGGAGCTCACCTGCCCCACCCAGAGGTGCTCAGTCCTGTTGAAGGACAGCTGGGTGTGGGATCGAGCGGGTCAGGGTTCAAGTCCCTAGTCTGCCATTTACCAGGGCCGTAGCGCTCAGCTGAGTGTGAGGTCAAAGCTGGCCAGCTCAAGTACAGAGACAGGTGTGCCGCGGGTCCTGTTGGGGACCGCTGGGCCGCCCCCTTCATTGCCTTCCCTGGCTCTCTGCCCACTGAGGGAGGCACGGGAGAAGCGCGGCCCAGAGAAGGGCCCCGTGTCTTTGCATATGCTGTTCCCTCTGCCCGCCATGCTCTTCTAGACAGACTCCCGTCTACCCTGGGTCCCTCCAGGCTCAATTAACTCCCTCCCTCTCCGTGAAGTGGGACAGCGCTGCAGGAAAGGCACGTGGCCAGGGATCCTCCGATGGGACACTGAGCCCAAGAGAGGAGAAGCGACGAGGCCAGGATCACACAGGTGCGGAGGGAGAGCTAGGATTCCAACGCGGGCTCCGCGGCTCCTCCTGACACCTCTCCAGGCAACGCTTAAGACCTTTCCCAATCTGTCCCCTGCTGCAAGGAGGAGCAACAGGGCAGGGAAAGGACAACAGGGTAGGAAAAGGACCGGGGAAGGTGGCAAGGGAAAGTCTCTCCCGGCAGGTGGCATCTGATCAGATCGCTGAAGCAAATACAAAGTGGTATAAACATCAGAGGAAAGAATCTATCAGGGAGCGAGAACAGCAAGTGCGAAGGTCCTGAGGTAGGAATATACATGGGATGTTGGAGGAAACGCAAGGAGGTGAATGAGCAGTTTGGGGGTGGCAGGAACTGAGGTCAGAGAGGGATCCCGCAGGGGACAGAGGCGGGACTCCGCTGTGACTCTGACTGAGCCGAGCCATTGCAGGGTTCTGGGCTGAGGAGTACAGAATTTGACCTGAGGTCTAACAGGACCACCCTGGCTGCTGCACGGAGAATGGATTCCAGGGGCCCGAGGGGGAAGCAGGAGCCCCACGAGGAGCCTGCAGCACTCACAGGCAGTGCCGGCTGGCCTGGCCGAATTGCTGATATATTTTGAAAATAGAACCAGGGGTATTTGCTGATGGACTGAACGAGGGATGAGCAGGGGAGAGAGAGAATGAGAGAAAGGGAGGGGAGGAGTTAAAAATGTTCACAAGGTGGGGCGCCCGGGGGGGGGCTCAGTCGGCTAAGCATCCGACTTAAGCACTCTCGATTTTGGCTCAGGTCATGATCTCACGGTTCACGAGTTCGAGCCCTGCATCCGGCCCTGCGCTGTCAGCGCAGAGCCTGCCTGGGATTCTCTCTCTACCCCATCCCTGCTCACTCTCTAGTTCTCTCTCGAAATAAATTAAAAACACGAAACTAAAAAAAAAAAAAAAAAATTTTACAAGGTTTGGGCCTGAGCACGTTCACGGAAAACAGAGGTGCCATTACCCGAGATGGGGAAGACTCGGTAGTGGGGCGGGTTTGGGGGTGACCTGCTGAGGTAGAGAGCTCAGTGGCCGTGCACTTGGAGATGTCGCAGAAGGCACTGGCCGCATGGGTCTGTAGCTTGGGAGAGGAGTCCGAGCTGGGGGCGGGGACCCTGTCGTAGGAGTCCCCATGTCTTGCCCACAGTAGGTCCTCAGCAAATGGCTGCCGACCTGGCCTGAAGGGCCTCGTGGGGGACACGAAACTGGCCACAGCCCCACTCCTGGCCTCCCGGAGAGGTGGACGAAGGTCCCGGGGCTGACCACAGAGCCCCGCGGCCTGGGAGGGGCGCCGGCACACCCGCCGCAACCCTCGGATGACGCAGCTGGAGGATAGCCTAGAAAGGCCTCTTGGACGGGGCAGCGGAAGACTCGGGGCAGAGACACGGCAGGTGCTCCGGCCGCCGCAGGGAGGGAGGAAGCCTCAAAGGGGCCAGTGGAGCAGGGGTGAGGCGCGCGGTGCGGGCGTCCAGGGCCTGGCTGCGATCCGGGCTCTGTGCCCTTGGGCAAGGTCCTTGATGTCTTCGTTTTGGCCTCTGAAATAGGAATGAAAACCGTACCCCTTGCATAGACTGGGGTGAGGATCCAATGAGTTAATCTAGGTAAAGTGCCCCAAATAAAACGGTGGCAGGTGCTCGAACATGTGACCTAAACCCGTCAGCATTGCGTCCAAAGAAGGCAGCCTCCTCCAGCCCGGGAGGACCGCCGGGCGAGGGGAGAGGAGAAGGTATAAGGCCCAAGTGTGAGGCCCCCGTGGCTCGGATCGGGAGGAACGCTCTATTCCCTCCAGGCAATGGGGGCCCGCAGAAAGTTCTGGGCAGAGCGATAAGGAATATTCCATTCAGTCCTCGCTTTTCCTCCACCTGTGCTCAGTCTGACACATCCCTCCCGTCCCAGGCCCACCAGTCCCCCCCGACCCCTGCAAGCCGGCAACACCCGCCTGCTGAGCTCAGGCGCACATCTCGGAATAACAGCTAACGCTGGGTCATTGCTTACTACACAGTCCTCACGGCAGCCCCGGGGACGAGGTCGGGCCTGTCACGATGACGCGGACAGAAGCTGGCAGAGCCAGGATATAAAGTCCAGAATCTACACCGGCTTCCCCTGGCTCGGAGACTGACCCCGGAATCCTATCGAGTGGCCGGGCTTCGGCGGAGTGTGGCACACTTACGGACCCTCCTAGCAGGCGGGGTGGGGCCCTTGGGTCAGCTCGCGGGAGCAGATGTGACTTGTCAGGGCCCCACAGCTTGTCCACGTCGGAGCCGGGGGACTCCACTCCAGATCCGTTAGGCTCCAAATGCCCGCGCTGGAGGCTTGGCGGACACGGCACGTGGAACCCACCCCGAGCTTCCTTTACTCTGGGCCTGCATGGAGGGGAGTTCCCTCGGTCTGGAGCTCTTTCCGAGGTCTGAGATCCTTTTTGGAGGGACAGAGGAAGACAGCGGATCCCCCAACTCCCAGGCTGCCCGGGGCTGGCGTCACAGGCCCCTTTATCATCAGTTCCTACTGTCCGTCCTTCCAGAGAGCTTTTTCCTCCCCCAAACCGCCCTGTCCCACCGGTCCTGGCCCTGCCCTGCCCTGCCCTGCCCTGCCCTGCCCTGCCCTGCAGAGCGGAGGGTGAAAAGCAGGCTGGACCGCATCCCCTTCACACTTTAACGGCCAAAAAAACCAGCAGAGGGAAAGACAGTGTTTGCAGACCAGGTCAGGCCCGAGGTCACGCTCTAAAAAGGGATTCCTGGAAACACATAAACCGGCAATTTACCCCGACGCATTTTAATGGCCTCAAAACAAACCAACCAACAAATACCCCCCCAAAAAACGACCCCATCTGAAGATCAACCATTCCCAGGTCGTCTTTTCCTAGCGAAGAAGGACGCACAAAAACTCAGCCGAAAGGGAACGTTCACGGGCGACTTCGGGTCTGATTTATTAGCCGCTTTCATTTCATCCACGCCCGCGTCTCTATTAAAATAGGATGATGCCCGAAAGGTCCGTTTGCTTACACACACACACACATACACACACACACACACACACACACACACAAAACTGTATTTCTTACGGGACACGGCTGAGTTTTATTTTGTTGTTTCTTAAACAAAGCTCACGTTCTCCTGACTTCACGCCTGTCACCGCGGCCAGGGGGAAACTGATTTCAGAACCCATCTGATATGTCGGGTTTCTTTGTGGCATCCACTTCATCGCTCAGCAGCCAGCCATGATGTCATAAGCCCATCAGATTTCCGGTAGGGGGGGAAGCGCTGGGGAATTGGAAAGAATGGATGTCTCTTACCCGTCAGGAAAGGGGTGGGGGGGTGGGGGAAGGGGCTGGGTGTGTTTGGGAGGTGGGGGACGGGAGGCAGGCTCAGTGTCTGTGATATTAAATGGCAGGCAGAAACCTGAAAAATCCAGCCACCCAGATGTTTCCTAAATATCCAGATGTCTGGCACCGAGCAGACCGTGCTGCCCGCCCCCCCCCCCACCGCCTCCTCCCCACCCCCATCCCAAGAGGCGCTCGACATTTCGGCTTTGACCTCAGGTCTACAGCGAGTGCGCGCCGCCAGGAGCTAGCTGTATATTCTCAAGGCTGCCCACCCTCGCGTTCGGAATTTTTTTTTTTCTCTAAATCTTTACACATGGATGACAGGAGTAACTAGGTCCAGATTTTTAAAAGCCGTTGAAGCAGTGATTTGAAAAGTTCAGTCCCTGGAATTAGCTTCCACAGAACACACTCCAAACGCCCAAAAGGAGGAAAGAAATCCCCTCGCCAACACTCACACAAACATATGCGACTCTTAAGCCAGAGGACTTAAAAACCCCAAACAAAAACCGGTTGAGTCTGAGAATCAAGGACTCGAGACTGACACTGAGGAGCCATGTGCCCTCCCCCCAGGAGCACGCCTCCCCCAAATCGGAAAACCACCAAACAGCTTTGTTCTTCCTGACAAAGCCCCTCGCTTCCAAGGAGCAGACAGTGCCAACAAAAGCACAGGCTGGAACTCAGCTTCAAGGAGTCAAAAAGTACAGAGATGGAACCGGCTTTGCCTGGGAAGCTGCCTCCCTGCGACTGGTAGTGGGGGACCCCCCTGGCCTACGGGAGTCCCGCAGGCTATAGACAGAGCGCAGACCAGGCTTCCAGGCACACACGCCCACTGAGGCCACCACGGAGGCCTGTGACATCACGGCTAATTGCTCCTGAAAATGAGCCAAGAACTGCAGGCCCCCGGGGCCCAAACCCTGCGGCTTTGGCTTCGCGGGGAGCCAGAAGCAGGGGCGGGGAGGGCGGGGGAGGGGAGCCGGCTCTAATTAGAACTGAGGGCTTGGATAAGGTAAAAAAGGGGGGTGGCCGAGGGGAGGGTGTCTAGCAGAGGGCCTGAGGAGGTGGGGGGGGGGCTCGGGGATGGAGGTGGGGAGGCTCTGTGGCCTCATCTTCTAGAACGAACACTGCACGCTTTTCAGATGGGGAAATTGAGGGCCAGGAGCGGCTGAGTGGCCCGCCCAAGGTCACCAGGCTAATTAGCGGGACAGCCTGTACTGCGGAACAGAAAACAGGCCCGGCGCTGCACAGCTCTTCCCTGAACGTTATCTAATTTAATCCTCACAGCACCCTGGGAGGGAAGGATTATCATTAACCTCGGTTACCAGAGGAGCCAATGGAGGCGCAGAGAGGTTAAGTAATTTGCCCAAGGTCACACAGCTTGTCATTAGCAGAACTTGGCCTGAACCTCGGAGTTTCACCAACTCCAAATCCAGTGGTCTTTCTGCTGGGTGGGGAAGAGGGGGCAGTTAAGGTTTAACTGGGAGCAGTGAATCTGATTTAAATACATATTTAAAATGCTGGTGATCCCCACAGAACAGAAGGACGTAAATCATTGCAAATTAATTTTTTAAAGCAATTCCAGCCAGGAGGGGCTGGCTGGCTGGCGGGCTGGGTGGGGAGGCCGCTTTTATTCTGTCCCTGCCAGAGCCTGAATAAAGCATGCAGACATTCTCTCTAGCCGTGCATGGAGAAAAGTGGGGGGGGTGGGGGGCTAAAAGCTTTGTGGGGCATCTGTGAGAGCAGAACCTGTCACAGGAAAGGAGCCAGGCGCGCAGGCCTGACAGAGCCAGGGAGGGAGAGATGCACCGAGTGTAGAAACTACGGAAAATAAAAGAGTCGGTCCCCCTGATAAGCCCGAGTCCTATTTCTCAGGCAGGAAGTTAAGCGAACTGCAGGTAACCTGGACAGCTAATTGTGGCCCACTCCAGATGGGGGGAGGGGCAGGAGATGGTGGGCAGTTACCGTGGCCCTGTCCCCATGGCCATCCTGGGGACCCTGCTGGCCACCACCTTCTCCAGACTAGCATCTAAAGGAAACCAAGCCTCTGAGAGCTGGGACAGAATGCCTAGGTTGGTCTGAGCTCAGAGACCAAGACAGACACCTGTCCTCAGGCCTCCCCTCCTGCAGGCTCCTTCCCTTCCTTTCCCTGCCCTGTCCTGCCCTGCCCTGCCCTGCCCTACCCTGCCCTACCCTTCTGCTAGTTTCTTTTCCTTTTTTCTGTGACCTGCAAATGGGGTGTGAAGCCCAGGACTCAGGCCAGGGAAGGGGAAAGAAAAGTTTCTGCCATCCGGATACCTGACCCGGCTGAGGTTTTTTTTTCTCGTATTTTTCGGGCCCATCCTTTCTTCATTCTGTCTACCGTCTGCCCCAAAAGAGGTTCAGGTCCTGCCTTCATGATACTTACATTTGATGGAGGGAAATGAACATTAACCTGATAATGACATAAAAATGTCCACAGAGGGAGTGGTCCCCAGGCTATGACAGCCTGTCAACCAGGAAAAGTGTCAGGTTAGTGAGGTCAAGGAAGGCTTCCTGAAGGCGGTGACTGGGGCCCAAAGGTTGAGGAGGCATTAATCCCTCTGACTCGCTGTCACCTCTCCAGCGAAGCCTTCCTGTCCCCAAGGTGGCCTCCCATTCCCTTCTGGACTATCGGTCAGCATCGGTGTCCCTGCGCTGGTCTGGAAGTCCCAGGCTGAGTCTGCCGTGTTCACCACTGAGTTGCCCATGCCTGGGATTTGTTTGATGACTACTTGTTGATCAATCAATCAATAAACGGACAAACAAACAACATTTGTGAAGGACTGGCAGTGGAGGAATCACAGAGACGAGGAGGGTGTAGGAGTCAGAATGGGGGCAAAAGTCCCAGGGAGTGTGATGGGAGAGGGGACTGAGCCACTCCAAGAGCCACCCTGGGTGCGCCGGCATCTCTTCCCTTCTTGGGGCTCCCTCTGCCTTTCCTCTGTGGCAGAAACTGGGTTGGGGTGTCCTCCCTCCGCTACAGCAGAGTGTCACACAGGTCCTCTGCCCCACAGGGTCTGCCCCAGGCACAGCACGCCTGGGGACCCTGCGGGTGGGGGAACGCATCACCTGCCCAGTCCTCTTCCTTCCCGTCATTGCCTTCCTCACCTGGCGCTAAGGGGCCACCCAGAGCCATAAAGAGGCAGTGGGCGGCAGATCCGGAGTCCCAGTCCTCCCTACCCCCTAACCCCAAATCCCACCTGCACCCTCCACTACCACGCCTTTCTCGTCACTGAGGCAGAAGTGGAAGGAGGGAAGGAGCTGGGCTCCGGGCTTGGACCAGACCGGGTTTGAGTCCCCTCTGCGTGTGTCGTGGCGGTAAGCCGGCCTCTGCCCCTCAGATTCCTCCCAGGTGAAATGGAGAGACCCCAGGCTCCGGCGGGCACAGCGCGGGCGCTTCGAGAACCTGTCTGAAAGGCTCCAAGTCAATCTCCTCTCGCTTCCCTCCAGCGCTCAGTTCAGTTAGTCCCCCCCCCGCCCCCTCCCACCCCGCTGCGGCGGCCGAGGCTGGGGTGTGGGGGTGCCCCGCAGCGCCGGCGGCCGGGAGCGGCGGGGACCCGCAGGCAGCGCGCCCCAGCCGCAGCGCCCAGCCCCTGGCGCCCGCCCCGCGCACTCCTGCAAACTTTCTGCCGCGGCTGCGGGCGCGCGTCTACACCTGCGGGCGGCCCGGCGGCGCCTTCTGCCCCCGGGTCGCTGGAGGCTGCCCGGGTCCCAGTCCGCGTCTCCACGGTCTCACCGCCGCGACTTCTGCTGCCTGCCCGTCTCAGCCTTGACTACGTCGGGATTTCGGAGGCGCCCCCGCCGCACCGCCTGCGCCCGTCTACACCGCCACGGCAGCCCCCGGGTCACCGAGGACTCCTCGGCTCAGGGGCCGCGTCCACGCCGCCTCGGAGATGCCTCGGCGCCCGGGGCCGCGTCTACACCGCTCCAGGCTGACGAGGCTCAGAGCACGCCGTAGGGCGCAGACCCCGCGACAGCCGCTCAGTGAGCGCGGTGGTGCCGCGATTTGTCCCGATGCCCCCAAGTCCCGCGAAGCCGGCCGGGGGGCTTCTTACCTTGACCGCGCGCTCACGCTCCTGTCCTGGCCGTGCGGTCCCTTCCACACATTTTGCAATATTGTCGACAGCGAAAGAAAATATTGTAAATCCTCTCCCGGTCACGTGGCTGCCCCCCAGTCTCCCCGCTCTCCTCTCTTTTCGGCCTTTAGGACAATACTCGGCCCCAGCGGCCGGTCGCTGGCCAGGGGGCTCCAGGCAGGCGCGGCTGGCCGCGGCGGGGCGGGGTCTGGGCGGGGTCTGGGCGGGCAGGGGCGGGGCCGGGCGGGGAGGGGCGGGGCTCGCGGGCTCCAGTCGCCCTCCCGCGGGAAGCCGGGGCCCTGCTCCAAGCGCTCCTGTTCCAGCTCTGATTGGTCGACCGGCCGGCGATGCTGAGGCCTGATTGGCAGAGATGAAGAAGGGGCTCAGGCAGAGCGGGTGGGGGTTGCGGGTTTCATTCTTTGCCTTTTCTTTCCTGCGGCCGCCGCTGCTCTTTTGAGCCCTCCTGAGATCCGCAGCCTTTTCATCGCTGCTTCCCTGCACCCCATCATAACACTTAACCACCCGAGTGTAACTGCATTTCTTTGCCCTTTTCTACCAAAGAGGTAGCACCTTGAGGTCGCGACACTGGGTTTGTGGTGCTCGCCCTTGTATCTCCAGGATACAGGATGTGCTCAAACGCATGTGTTGATGGAATTAACGGAAAAGGTGCGTACAGGTTTTCAGAGTTGTCTGTAAGGCTGGTAACATCCATAGAAGATGGCATTCTTCTTCTTTGAGAAGGAGGAGACTGACGTGCAGAGAAATGCTGTCACCTGGGAGTGATGGCCGAGCTGATACCAGGACACGCTTACATCGCTGGACCTCAGATCTCTACCCAGCGATGTTTTGTGGAGGGTCAGGGCCTCAGTTTCCCATCTGTCCAAGGATTAGGTTGATCAGAGTAAAAGGTGGTTTGGAAGATTATTTCAGTGAACATGCTGTATGCGGCCCTGTGGTTGGCAGTGTGAATGAGACATCCCTAGCCTCCATGTTAAATTCTGGGTCCTCCCCCTTGCTGGGATCCCGTCCCCCACAAATCACAGGCGAAACTGAAAGCGCTGTGTTCCAACCAGGCTACTATGCCCACCACTGAGGGTTTGGGAGCACGTGGGAGAATTTTTCCCGGGGGAGCCACAGGGAAACCAACTTGAGCAGGCATGGTATTCTGGGGTGAAGGGAGTCCTGGGGAAACTCCACCCCATCCCAGTCTGATCCTTTCGATTGAAGGGTTGTCTCTGAGATGGCACAGAGGAGGAGGCTTCCTCTGATAAAAGTGGGCGGAGGAGCTGTCCCTGGAGTTGGGCGAGAGCATTGATTGGCCAGAGAAATGCCATCGGAGGTCTTGGATGTCCAGATTAGGGCAGAGGAGCTCGCTTGGTGACACAGGGAGTTTCCTTGTCTCTGTCTTCACAAGGCCATCTTATGAGGGCACCAGTCATTGGTTTTAGGTCCTACCATAATCCAGTATGACCGCATCTTAACTTCGTTACATCTGTAAAGACCCTATTTCCAAATCAGGTGACATCCACGGGTTAGGATTTCAACATATCTTGGGGGGGGGACACAATTCAGCTTGCAGCAAGGCTCGATGAAGAAAGAACGTTCTGGCCAGAGGGGAACCACAACAGCAGATTACTCTCCCGGTGCCCGCTGCTTTCTGGGGTCCTGTCTCCAGCAACCTCTCCGTTCCCGACACCCGGCGACTGCTCAAATGGAGCCACGGGTGGATACCGGGTCTCAGGCCTCTCCTTCCAGCAGACTCTGCGCAGCCTGCCCGTCCCTCCTCTTCCTGCCTGCCTGGTCCCCACCCCCACCCACATCCCACATGCGAGATGGACAAGGACAATAAAAGCTGTTTCACAAGCAGGTGGTGATTAATCGGCAAGTTAATTAAAGAGGCAGTAATTACGCTCCGATTTCAGAGGAAGGAGCGATGTCTTGGGCATGGAGGGGTGGTCAGCCTTGGCCTCCCTGAAGAGGTGGGGCTGGAAGACAGAAAGGATTTGAAAAGGCAGGGAGGAAAAGCAAGGAACATTTTTAAAAAGTGGGCACCTCCACCACAGATGTAATGTTTTATTTGACGGAGTCCGGCGGCCGGCTTAGACATTTAAGCTCATCCCGGGCTTCTCCTTGTCTTTGAAATATTTCGTGAAGGATAACAACAACGAATCGCAGGGGGAGGCTAAGTGTCGGATGTACAAACAGCCTCGAATACCAGTGTGCCCCACTTCACACAATGGAAGGGGCTTTAAGATTATGCGTAAATGCAATCCCGTTTGCCCACCCAGTACGTCTTCACATCGGCAATACTCGATCTTCATTTCTGATTGATTTTCCCTGGCAGAGGCACAGAATTCTTTGCTTTAAGTGTCAGGCTCTCTCTGTCAAGTAGTTAATGACCTATAAAGCACTTAAAACGTACTGGAGGAGATGCTATTTGGAGGCACCCCGTGGTGGACCCTCTTCTATCGTCGGTAATCACCCCTCATTTATTTGCTCTTATTCGTTTAGAACTTGCTATCAGGTTTCCCTAAAGCGAAGCCCACCAGGAAAGGTCCGATTCATATGGGCCCAGATGGGTGCTGGGGTTGGTACCCTGAGCAGCAGCAACAGATGAGGGAAAGGGCCTTTCCTTAAGAGTCCTCGACCACGGGGGCACTGGTCACCTCTGAACACATCTTCCCTGACTACGTCATTCCTCCCGTAGCTACGGCCACCACGGTCTTCTCCGTTTCTCCTCACCGTGTGTCTGCGGCCTCAACCTGGCTCCTGAGTCCCGATCCATTCTCTTGGATCTTTAGGATACCTCCTCCTGACCGGCGCCTGGATTGCTCCCCACACTGGTGCTCCCCACATCTGGTACTTCGGGTCGTGTTTACCGAAACCAGCCTCTGTCCACTGGATGGGGCGTGGACATTTGAGGCCAGTAGATCACCAGGCCTTGTTGGCCCCTCCCCTCCAAAGTGGCTCTGGAGTCTGGTCCCCTGCCCCAGCCCACGCCTCCTTGGCCTTAGTCCCAGCTCCAAACTTTTGCTGATCTCAGCAGCCTGCAGATGAAACAAACCAGCCTCCCCAGAACCAGTCACTCAAGTCGCCTCCTAAAGAAAGGTGTAGGAGATTTTATTCTCCCGCTCCCCGACTTCCGTGTGCCCCTCAGGCCTCAGTCTGGTACCCAAGGCCCTTCACACCCCTGGGCCTGGTGTCGTCTCCCCAGGCACCCCCAAGCACCTCACACATTCTGCCCTCTCCCTCCTTCCGTCTTCAGGCCTTAGCTCATGATATTCTCTGTCTGGAATGTCTTCATGTTTTAAGGTCCCCTCTTTCAGGAAGCCTTCCGTGGTTATTAGCTCAGGCTTGGCTTACTCTCCTTGAGGCTCCCATAGCCTTCCCACAATGTATTTTCCTTGGGTTTCTGTGTCTTCCTGTCTTTCGGGGACACTTCATTGAGTGTCACTCATTCAGGGGTGTTTCTTGAGTGTCCCCTGAGAGGAGAGTTGTGAGGAGTACCAGCTTCAGAATCGGCCAGGTCCAAATTCAAACCTGGCTCTGCCCCTTGCCTGCTGAGTGACCTTGGGCATTTGCTGCCCTTCTCTGAGCCTCACTCTCCGCCTCTGCCGCGTCCCAGAGCTGCCTACCCTTGGGCGACCGAAGGATGACACCAGCCTGGCAATGTCAGTGCCGGGAGTGAGGGAAGAGGTCAAGGTTAGGGTCGGCACACAGGCTGTGGCAGCGGCACCCTCCAGGGTCAGAGCTGTGAGAAGCAACCATGAGGAGCACAGAGCAGGATGAACCCCTGACCGGGGGGCCCGGGGGGCTGAATAAACCCTTCCAGAAGGGAAAGTGTACTAATTTTAATTTATTTTTTAATTTTTTAATGTTTATTTATTTTTGAGAGAGAGAGAGAGACAGAGTGCAAATGGGGGAAGGGGAGAGAGAGAGGGAGACACAGAATCCGAAGCAGGCTCCAGCCTCTGAGCTGTCAGCACAGAGCCCAGTGTGGGGCTCGAACTCACGAACCGCAAGATCATGACCTGAGCCCAAGTGGGCCGTTTAAACGACCGAGCCACCCAGACACCCCCAAAAGTGTACTAATTTTCTAGGGCTGCTGTAACAAATTACCACAAACTCGGGGTCTTAAAACAGTGCACGTGTACTCGCTGGCACTTCCAGAAGCCAGAAATTCAAAATCCGTTTTACCAGGCTGAGACCAAGGGGTTGGCAGGGCCGCATTCCTTCCAGATCTTTGAGGAGAATCTGCCCGTCACCCTTTCCAGCTTCTAGCGCTGCATTCCTTGGCCCCTGGCCCCTTCCTCCACCCTCCCCCGAAGTGGGCAATGTCACAACTTTATGTCTCTCTGCTTCGGCCCCCATATTGCTCTCCGCCTCTGTCTGTAATCTCTCCCGCGTCCCTCTTAGAAGAACGCTTGCGATCGGAATAATCAGGATAATCTCCCCATTTTCAAATCCTTAACCACATCGGCAGCGTCTTTGCCTTTGCCGTATGAGGTAGCGTTGGCGGGTTCCAGGGACGAGGGCGTGGACGTCTCGGCCAGGCCCGCTGTTCGGGGCGACAGCAGGAGGCAACTGAGCAAAGAGGGTCGGGTCGTGGGCTCTGAAGTGACTTCTGGGCCCCGAATCTCAGCCTCACCACTCGCCAGCTGTGTGGACTTGGGCGAGTTGCTCTCTCTCTCGGATACTCAGGAACATCTGTACAATGGGAACAGTATTTAACTCCAGGCAGGAACGCGGTGGGCCTGCAAGTGCGTAGTAGGCAGAGGGGACAGCACGCTCGCCAGAGCCCTCGCCAGAGCCCGGAAGGACCCTTGTGTAGGAGGGAGGGAGGGAGGGAGGGAGGGCAGGGGAGGGGGCAGGGCGGGGCAGGCTGGGGTGGAAGGGTGGATGGCGGACTTGGGCCTGGTCCCGGGCGGGGGCGGGGGTGGGGGGGATGTGTGTGTGGTGCGTGCTCGGTCCTCTGTCCTGGGGGTCATGGACAGGGGATAACAGAAAGTGTTTAAACAAGGCGCTCTTTGTTTATTTTTGTTGTGTCTTATTCAGATAGAATTCCCATACCATAAAATTCACCATTCTGAAGTGTACGCTTCAGCGGCATTTAGCATCTTCACAGGTTGTGCAACCCTTACCACTACGTAATTCTAGAACGTTGTCATCACCCCATAAAGAAGGCCCATGCCCATTAGCAGTTTTCCGGAGCATCTTAAAGCTCTCCGCGAGCCCCCTCTCCAGGCTCGAACCCAGGGAGAAGACAGCGTGCCCTCTGGCACTGAGCCGTGGGGTTGGAGCACCAGCCGCAGGGCCAGGCCGACCTGGGATCAGCCCTCTCCTCAGCCTCTCCCGGCTTCCTCCCTCTATCCCGGGAGGCAGGGTAACCCACTGCACAAGGCTGAGGAGGCCCAGGTGTGGGAGCTCGGGGTTCGCTTTCTATCAGCACAGTTACTATTTTTATTTCTGGACCTGGCCATTTGGTCCCAGAGTCTCCCTCCCCACTAAGACTCACCCTCGCGGACTTTTCCTCATAGGTTAAGGGGACCGGCAACTCTCCTGGCTTCACCCTCAAGACACAGCCCCTCACGGCTCGCTGCCCACAGGAGGCAGTAGGCTGTGAGGCCGCCGGAGGAAGGTGGGGGGCGTTTGAGGCTGGGTCCAGGGAGGTCAGAGTACAGGACCTCTTTTTTTTTTTAATGTTTATTTATCTTTGAGAGAGAGAGACAGAGACAGAATGTGAGCCGGGGAAGGCAGAGAGAGAGGGAGACACAGAATCCGAAGCAGGCTCCCGGCTCCGAGCTGTCAGCACAGAGCCCGACACGGGGCTCGAACTCAAGAACCGCGAAATCATGACCTGAGCCGAAGTCTGGCACCTAACCGGCCAAGCCACCCAGGCGCCCCAGTATGGGGCCTTTTTAAGGCCTGAGCATCCCTAAGTTTCCCCTACCAATCCAGCCGCCATCCGGGTGGCTCTGAGCTGGCCAGAACATGGGGACCCCCAAGGGGCTTCTTCTTGTGTTCCCGCCCCACGCCCTGCCGTGGGGTCAGTGCTGCTGGCTGCTTGGGGGGGCCTAGGCCCTGCACGGTCAGGACTGTCTGGGCCGGCCTAGAGGCAGCTGAGGCAGGGGGGATGGCCGTCTGGTAAGGCGAGGGACAGTGGTCAGAACATTGCTGAGCCGGCGGAAGCATTCCCTGGCAGCGACAGGGGCTTCTGGGATCAATTAACAGAACCACCCTGACACGGCTCTCAGCCCCTGGTGCGTGCCCCACAGACACGTGTCATCGATCGAGCCTCTGACAGCTTTGAGAGCCAAGAGGTGAAGCCAGGGGCCCGCTGCTCGCCTTGCTCTTTCTCGCGTGCCCGGGCCCCCACTCCCACAGCCCCTCGCAGAGCCCGCCCCCCCCCGCCCCCGTCTGGAGGGAGGGTGCTAGGCTCGCAGGACCCACACCGCTTTCACCGCCCCGCCTCTCCTGGTGTGGGTGTAGCGACACGCCTGTCTCAATTTTCACCTGTGGAAAATGGATCACATACCAGGGATCGCTTCCTGGAAATTGGGAAATAAAACCGTTCTTCCTCCTTCCGGAAGAACTGGGGCACTAAATTGCCGGCAAGGGGAAAAGCTCATTTATTCTTCAAACGAACGGCTCTTGGGCCCCTACAATGAGTCAGGCGCGGAGAGAAACACATAGCATATTCGCCGTGCCCGGAGAGCTCAGAGCCGGCTGGGGGAGACGGATGTGTGGGAACCGATTCAACTCCAGGAGGGCAGAGCAGCGAGAAACAAATGAGCTCTTCGGTGGGCGGAGGGGGCAGTTCTGAGGGAGGTTTCGTAGAGAAGGTACCATCGGAGCGGGCATTCCTCCGGCCAAGAACGGGGTGAAGGGCCTTGGCGCAGAGAAAAACGGGAAGTGCACAGGTTCAGAGGTGGGGGGTTTGGCATCTCGGGGAACAGCAGCTGTGGATGGCAGCGGGGGTGGGGCCGGGGGCGCCCGGGGCCGGTGGGAGCTGGTCAGAAACGAGGCTCATGGATGTCGTGAGGACAGAACCATCTGCCTCCTATCCCAGCCTCGGCACAGGCACCGGCACAAAGTTGGAGCCGGACAAATACTGGAAGAACGAAGGGGGTTGTGAGAGCCCTAAGCACTGGGCTGCAGAGTCCAGGCTCCATCCTGTGGACACTGGGAGCCACTGCGAGGTTTTGTCCAGGGTGTGAGGTAGGGGTCCAACTCCGTCTTTCTGCACACAGACGTCCGTGTCTCCCAGCACTATCTGTGGAAAGCCTGCCCCCCCCCCCTCCATTGAATTATCTTGGCTCCTTGGTTGAAATGAACACATGTGGGGCACCTGGTGGGCTCGGTCGGTTAAGTGTCCGACTTCAGCTCAGGTCATGATCTCGCGGTCTGTGAGTTCGAGCCCCACATCAGGCTGTGCTGACAGCTCGGAGCCTGGAGCCTGCTTCCGATTCTGTGTCTCCCTCTCTCTCTGCCCCTCCCCTGGTTGCGCTCTGTCTCTCTCTCTCTCTCTCAAAAAATAAACATTAAAAAAAAAAGAAAGAAATGAATAAATGTGAGGGATTGCAGCGTTTAGAGAGGGGAGGGGTCAGATCTGTGCCACAGAAAGGTGGGTTTGGTGGCAGAGACTGGGAAGGGCCGGAAGGAGAAGGGATTTTTAAAGTTCTATTTATTTATTTTGAGAATGAGAGAGAAAGGGGAGGAGCAGAGAGAGCGGGAGAGAGCTCAAGCAGTCTCTGCACCGTCAGCACAGAGCCTGGCTCGGGGCTCGAACTCCCGAACTATGAGATCATGACCTGAGCAGAAACCAAGAGCAGGATGCTCAATCGACTGAGCCCCCACTCCCCACCAGGGCGACCCTGAAAGGAGAAGGGATCAAAGGGAGACTAGATGGGCGGGCTGGACCCAGGAAGGAAGGGGAGGTGGGGAGAAAAGCGTCCCCCCCATCAGGCTGGGGCTCCTGGGGGCAGGCTGTACCCTGAACCAAGGCCGTGAAGTCAGCCAGCCTGGGCCACCCAGGCCCGCGGCGCTCAGTGGGAAATCTGAATGGGGGCGAAGGGGGGCAAGGGGGCCCAGGGGAAAAGCCTGTGCCCCTCAGCCCCTCAAGGTCCGCCGACTGGTCACATGAAACCCTCTCCAGACACAGCCGGCGCGAGCCGGTTTTCCGGTAACGAGAGGATCGTCAATGCAAAACGCTGCCAATTACGGCAGCATCGTCCCGGATTATGAAGCTTCCAAGAGGCGGCTCGCACCTCCAGGCGTGTCGCGCCCGGAAATTTCCAGGGGAGGCCAGGGGTCCAAACGTCTCGGCTGCCTGAAGCCGGGCCCCGCGGTGCGGGTGGGCTGCCGCACGGCCCCCAGCTCCGCCGCCTCTGCCGACCTGCCTTGGCTTCCCCGGGAAGACAGACCACCCCAGAGGACACCCCCACGCCCCACCCCTACGATTCCGAGCAATGTAAGCCTGATAGTTTCTCTCTGGCAGAAATTTGTCCCTTCAAGGACTTCCCCAGCCCTGCGGGCACTGAGTCCATCTATGCACCCCCCCATCACCTGACCCAAGCCGTCGGAAGGACAGGAGGACTACACA
>PITB01027224.1:0-20381 GCA_004024585.1 Paradoxurus hermaphroditus
TTTATTTTATTTTTATTTTATTTTGCTTATTTTATTTTATTTTGTTTATTTTATTTTATTTATATTTTATTTTGCTTATTTTATTTTATTTTATTTATTTTATTTTATTTTATTTTATTATTTTATTTTTAATCAATTTATTCTCAGATGGCTTTCCATACAACCCCCAGCGCTCATCCCAACAAGTGCCCTGCTCAGTGCCCATCACCCTTTCTCCCCCCTCCTGTACCCTCCTCAGTTTGTTCTTACTCTTTGAGAGTCTCTTATGTTTTGTCTCCCTCCTTCTCTACGTCTTTTTTGCTTTCCCCTCTTCCCCTCCCCCCTGGTTTTCTGTTAAGTCTCTCAAAGTCAACCTTTGCGTGGAAACACCCGGTATCCGTCTTCCTCTGAGTGACTAATGGGTAAAGAAGATGTTACATGTATATATATATATATATACAATCGCTTTTGTGTTTAAAACGAGCTCACCGTCTTCGGAAGGACGGTGGGGCAGGCGTGTGTCCCGTGCACACACTCACAGAGAGCGCAGCCTTGCCTGTGGCGTCATATTGAAATGCCCAATATAGTTTATTTTATTTTAATTTTTTTAAACATTTATTTATTTTTGAGAGACAGAGAGATAGAGCGTGAGCAGGGGAGGGGCAGAAAGAGAGGGAGACGCAGAATCTGAAACAGGCTCCAGGCTCTGAGCCGTCAACACAGAGCCCGACGCGGGGCTCCAACTCACAGACCGTGAGATCATGACCTGAGCCGAAGTCGGCCGCTCAACCGACTGAGCCACCCAGGCGCCCCTGAAATGCGCAATATAGTTTGAACGGTGGGCCCTGTGTCTTCATCTGACGCTGGGTCCCACGAATTCTGTAGACGGTCCAGATGCCTGCCTCAGTTTCTCTCGGAAGCTCCCAGAAGTGTTGGAACGGTTCAGTGCTCTGGACACTGGGCGGTGATGATCGGAAGAGATGGGCAGGTGTTAGTGTCCTGGGGTCTCCGCCCGGGAAGGGATGCGCTCCAAGTTCTAGCCGTTTGGGGACCCTCGTGTAGGTGAACCGCTTTGGTTTTTCTCTTGTGTGTGTTTTGTGCGCTGTGTTTTTTCCGACCGCGTCTTGCTCCTAAGTGCGACCCGTGTCTTTTACAAGCAGACGACCCGGTGCCTCCGCAGCCACCCAAACCGAAGCCTAACCCAGACCCCAAGCAGCCCGGATCTTCTGGTAAGACCGACCCCCTCCCCTAGGGGGCTGCTGGGCGTGTCTCCGAGGGCGGCGGGCCCCCCTCCAGCCGGTGGCTTCCCGTGGGCTCCCCGGGGCAGGGTCCCTCCGGGTTTCCAAGATGGGGACACAGTTTTCGAAAAGATGTTTTGGGTTTGGATTTGAGTTTGGGGTTGCTGGGTTTTATGTCCAAATGTCGTGGGGACCCTTTCAACACTACGCAGCAAGATTTTAAACCTGCAGAATGGGTATGGAGCAACGTTTCAGCTTGCGTTTTCCCTCTAGAGAAGCTACTGTTTTTTTAAAAAAACTTTTTGCCTTTTTCCGACACATCCCAGCGTACTTGGCATGATCTCACTAGTTCCTTTTTGGTGAATTGAACGGCTGTTGAGACCTCAGATTTTGAGTGGATTTCTTGCTTTAGATTAGTTTAATTTTTATTTTACTTTATTTTATTATTTTATTTTTATCTTATTTTGCTTTATTTTACTGTATTTTATTTTATTTTACTGTATTTTAATTTATTTTATTTTACTTTATGCTTTATTTTACTTTGCTTTATTTTTCTGTATTTGGTTTTATTTTATTTTACTTTATATTTTATTTGTATTTTATTTTATTTTGTTGTATTTTGTTTTATTTTATTTTACTTCATATTTGGTTTTATATTTTATTTTACTTCATATATTATTTTATTTTGCTTTATTTTACTGTATTTTATATTTTGTTTTACTTTACTTTATATTTCTGTATTTTGCTTTATCTTGTATTTTATTTTATTTTATGTTTTATTTTATTTCACTTTATTTTATTTCATTTTGTATTGTATTTTATTTTGCTTTATTTTACCATATTTTATATTTTATTTTATTTTATATTACTGTATTTTATTTTGTATTGTGTTTTATGTTTTACTTTATTTTATTTTATATTTTATTTTGCTTTATTTCATTTTATTTTGCTATATTTTACTGTATTTTGTTTTATATTTTACTTTATTTTACTGTAATGTATTTTACATTTGTTTAGTTTTTAACCCAATAAAAATATAAATATTCTCCATATTGTACGACCATCAACATTTTGGTAGTTATGGTCCCCAGGATTTTACACATACATTTATTTTTTTAAGTTTATTTATGTACTTTGAGATAGGGAGAGAGAGACGGGGGAAGGGAATCCCAAGCAGGCTCCATGCTGTCAGTGCAGAGCCCACTCGGCTCCATGTCAGAGCCGCCGGATCATCACCTGAGCCAAAATGAAGAGTTAAACGCTCAACCGCCTGAGCCACCCAGGCTCCCGTGTGACGTTAACTTAAATGAACAGAATTCAAAGTATAAATGTCAATCTTTTGTTCGTACTCTCCGCACCTTATTTTGTGCTCATTAATATTTCAGTAACGTCGTTTCATGCCATGGGGTCGTTTTTACCCTGTGACTTTTAACGGCACTCCCACCGTGGCAACTAATCCTTAATGTCGAAAATGCTGTGTTTCTTTGGATCCTTGAGAATTACGATTCACAGAGAAAACTTAAGGCACTTTCATGCCTTTTCTTTTCCACTCCTTAAAAGGGGTGACGCACGCCAAACTCTTTAGGTCTCTGTGCGCAATGGTTTTTGACGCTTCTGAAAACGGTACCAGTTTACCACCGTCCAGGGGTGCGTGCAGACGTGCGCGTCTCCTCTGCGTACCATCATCGAGACGGGTCGTCATCACCTGAAAACGTGTGTCACACGTATCGTGCGAGGGCTACGTGGCCCGTGGCTGGAATTTCACGCCTTTATTTCTGAAATGAAATAAATTTGATGTGTCCGCTGGCCACCTACGGTTTCTCTTTTGTGCCTTGGTGGCTAGTGTCTCTGGTCTATGTTATAATTTCAAATGGGCAGCATTTCCGTAAGGATCGATAAGTTAGGTTCATCACTTACAGATACTATTTTCAGTCATTTATTATGAGAACATTTCCCCACTTGTTTTCACCACTGGGTATTTTAAACAGTGTTTTTTGGGCAGGTGAGACTTTAACCGTGTGTATATATGTGTGTGTTTCCCCTGTGGCGTCTTTACGCCTTAAATGGTTTTCCTGCTTCTTTGTGGTTATTTGATTTTTTCCTTTTAACTTCAGAATCGTTAAGCCATTGCCCCTCATCCCTCTCGGGAGAAATAAAACCCTCCTTTTACTTTCAAGTGAATTGTTTCCGATGAAAATTGACGTGGACAGTGACGACCATTTGCAAAATTGAGCTTTTTGCTTTGGGTTTCATTTTCTGTACTTTTTTTCTCGTTATTATTCCCATAAATGTATTTTTAAATTGCTTTCCCCTGTTGTTTTTTTGTTTCTGTGGACACATTGAAGGCCTGTTATTTTCAGACTCATTTCTGTAACCCAGAAATGAATTCTGTACATCTTTCCTCACTGGCCACTTAATGATGAGTCCTTATTACCTGTTAATAATTTTGCCTTATTTTCTAGCTTTTATGAAAAGACTATCATATTACTTGCAAATGATTTCTTAATCATATATATATATTTGATATTTTTATGTTTATATTTTCTTTTTCTTTTCTCTTGTATTTCAATCATTTGGCCTTGGCTAGAAAACCTAGGAGGGATTAAGTTTTATCAGGGGCATGTTTTTGTCCATGCATTTGGTCATATTCTTTTTCTTGTAACGCATGATATGACATCGTATACTGAAGGATGTCCTTCTACGAAATACATCCTTGGCTTTGTGGAATAAACTGTACTTTGTCACGACAGGTTTCATGAAACCGATGCATCAAATTTAATGTGTATCAGCTAGCTATTGCTATGTAACAAACTATCCCCAAATGCAAGGTGGCTTAAAATTTTTGAAATTGTTCTGTCTCATGACAGATCTCGGTGTGGCTAGTGGGTGGGTCTTCTGGGCTTGGTTAGTCTGAGTGGCCTCAGCTGGGATGACAGGGGTCACCCTGCCACTAGCTTTTGCGAGCCTGTCTCAATGGACAAGACCACCGACCCTGATGGAGGCTACTTTAGATGTTGACTTGGCTTCCGTTTTCCCAACTTACGAAATGGGGAGAGCGAAAACTTAGGGCCGTTAGTAAGATTCCTTTGGGACCATTTTATTTCTCTTCATCCGAAAGGTTCGTAGATTCTTTCCATTTCTTTCGGTATCTTTTTCGGGCTCTGTAGCAGCGTTTTTGATAAGACTGAACTTCACGAGTTTGAAACAGAATTGGGAATTAAATCGTCATTGCGTACGTGAGACATTCCTTCCATAAAGTAGAATCCCAGTCGGGTTCCCCCGGCCCCTGCTCTGCTTTCGATCCCAATGGTGTTTTCCTTTGTTCCGAGACATCGAGACCCTCCTGACGGTCCCAGGATGTCAGACACACTGTGTTTTTCTCTCCTAGGTGGCTTTTCAGATTCCGACCTCCTGGATGGAGCTTCAGATGGAGGTAGAACGATGGCTCTTTTCTTTCCTCCCCGTCTCCCACCCGTTGTATACAATCAGGGCGGGGTCTAGGGTCTTAGCTCTCAGCTCCAGAGCCCCACCATTTGTAGAGGCTTCGAGGGTGTGGACGTGAGACGTGCCCCTCGGGGGCTGGTCCCCAGGAGCTGTGTGAACGCTTCAGGGAGGCACCGCTGCGTACACGGGGCTGGAAGCCAGTGAAACAGGCCCTTCCCGACATTTCCGGGACACCCCAATCACCCGTTTGCTCGGGACTGTTTAGTGTCGCCGGTGGCGTGCCTTCCTTTGTATAATTTAATGAACCGTAGAAATCCAAACCTGAGAGTGAGGTCCTGTGTCTCTTGTTGACAGCATTACAATTAGAAAATTCTAATTGTTTTTTTTTTTAATTTTTTAACGTTTATTTATTTTTGAGACAGAGAGAGACAGAGTGAGAGCAGGGGAGAGGCAGAGAGAGAGCGAGACACAGAATCCGAAGCAGGCTCCAGGCTCTGAGCCGTCAGCACAGAGCCCGACACGGGGCTCAAACCCGCAAACCGTGAGATCATGACCTGAGCCGAAGTCGGCCGCCCAACCGACTGAGCCATGCAGGCCCCCTCTACCTCTCTCTTTAAAATCTTAGGTTGGACTAGGGTCCAGAACAGTTTTTAAATATAATACATATCATATAAATAAGTAAAAATATTAATATAACGTAAATATACCATAAATATATGTGTTTATAGCGATTAGGATATATCGATATGTGTTTATTATACTTACGTGTAGGTTGTCATAATATATACTTACAGTTGACCGTTGAACAATGTGTGTTTGGTCTCTGTGGGTCCACTTCCACACGCATTTATTTCAATCAATACAGCACGGTCCTGCAAATGTATTTTTTCTTTCCTTATGACTTTCTTAATTACATTTTCTTTTCTCTTGCTCGCTTTATTATAAGCGTACGGTGTATAACGAACACACCGTATAGGTGTTATCGACGGCTTATGTATTCAGTAAGCTTCCTGTCAACAGTAGGCTATTCGTAGTTAAGTTTTTCGAACACCAAAAATTGTAGATGGATTTTCTTTCTTTTTTTTTTTTTGGTTTTAAGTTTATCCACGCATTTTGAGAGTGGGGGGGCATGAATGGGGAAGAGGCAGAGAGAGAATCCCAAGCGGGCTCCAAGCCGTCAGCGCAGAGCCGAACTCGGGGCTCAGTCTCGTGAATCGCGAGAACATGACCTGAGCCGACATCAAGAGTCAGACGCTTAACCGACTGAGCCACCCGCGTACACGGATTTTCAAGTCTACAGGGAGGGAGTCGATGCCGTTAATCCCCTCGCCACGTTCGAGGGTCACCTGTACCGATCCGGGGAGTGGCCCATAGCTGTGGGCCGGGTGTCCGGTCGGCTCCAAGGCCCTGACTGGGGTCCTGGTGAGCCCACGAGACGGGTCAGAATCCCCGAGGCGGCCGGGACTCCCGAGGTCTCCTGGAGCCCGCCATGGGAGGGGTGCTTTGAGTCCGGAGCTGAGCCAGGGCGTCGGGGACGTGGGACAAGTCAGAAGCTACCTCCAGCCGAGCGGGACATCCCCAGTCGGCAAAGGGACAGGACCGACCTGCAAGGCCCTGCAAGGTTGTGTCTAAGTTCCCGTGTCTGCCTGCCTGTTTCTCCCTTGCAGGGGGCGGTGGCGGTGGCGGCGCTGCCGGCGGAGGCCAGAGACCCGATGGGGAGGAGCAGGGTACGTACCCCTGGTTTCTGACGCCTCGATTTGCTCACACGCGCTGTTGACAAAACGCGGAAGGCGAGGGTTCCTACCACACCTGTAGCGCTACCTCCGTGGTCCCCACGACGCCGACGCGGGGCTTCGAAACTCGCGGTCCGTCTGCGCCACGCACGCCCCAAGCGCCCAGCTTGAATTGCTGGTCGACGCCCCTTGGGAGACTCCGCAAGCGGGTGCCGGCGTGACCTGCGTGTTAAGGTCCGCTTCCCAGAGCGCCCGAAGAAGGACTACCTTCTGGGTTGCCCGAGGTTCCTCCGCGAAGCAGAACCATTGGGATCTCTCTGTCTGTAGATGTAGCTGTAGATCTACGGAAAGAGAGCGATTGTAAGGAATCGCCCGCGTGACCGTGGAGGCTGCCTTCTGCACGCCGGAGGCTCAGGAGAGGCGCTGGGGTGGTTCGGTCCCAGAGCAAAGGACGGACCCCCAGCGGAGCCGGGCGGGGCAAGAAATCCCAAGAACCAGGAATGCCCGTGTACAAGGGAAGACGGGGCTCCCTCTGTAGCGTGTAGACGTCAATGCCCATCCTCACGGACGTGGCCCACCTTCTTCCTGTAGTCGGTAGATTCAACGGCGACTCTTGTCGGAGAACACCGCTACGGACACGCCTAGTCGAGCGACACCACTAGCCACCGCACCGCTGTCTCTTGACTCACGGAGCCTCCCTGGTGGTCGAGTGGTTAGGATTCGGCGCTCTCTCTCTCTCTCTCTCTTGACTGATGGAGCGGGGTGTCCGGTACACCTACCGTGCCACGAAATAGGTAGCCGTCGACGTGTCGCAGAACCACGACGCGGTGTGGGAGTCACCGAGAGGGAGTGCTCGGAAACACGGTTCCGGTAAATCCAACGGAAGTCACAAAGGAGTTCAGCTGGTTAAATTCTCAGAAGACGCGTGAAGACCATGAGGCCGCGTGGCCTCTGATTGGTCCCAGAGAGGCACCACGCTCGGTGGGCTGCGTTGCCTCGCTTGAGAGCTTGTAGGTTGAGCTGTTGGGACCCCAGCACGGACCTTAGGGAGCGGGAGGAGTCACGGTGTCTCGTCTGCTGGACACCGGTTCTCGTATCCAAAATGGCGCACGTGGTCCAACGAATTCCAAGTCCAGATGGGAGTTTCGGGGCGCAGCGTGGCTGGCCCTTCCTGTCACGCAGATGGATTAGAAGTGGCAGTTGGGCAAGTCCTGTCACGCAGATGGATTAGAAGTGGCAGTTGGGCAGTTGGGGCTTCCTCCACGGTCACCCTGTGGTCACAGGGTCCCTCGTAACGGTGACTTCTCCTTCTTCCCACAGCTGACTCCCCTGGCGTCATCCCTGGCATCGTCGGGGCCGTCGTGGTGGCCGTGGCTGGGGCAATTTCTAGCTTCATCGCGTACCAGAAGAAAAAACTCTGCTTCAAAGAAAACGGTAAGTTTCTCGCAAACGCTCCCTTTCTTCCGTGTCTTACTAACTCGAACCCTGTGCTTTCCTCAAACTAAAACAAGCCGGAAGCCCGGTTGGCACGAGACCCCCGTGAGGCGGCCGATCGTTCCGATTCGTTCCGCGATCCTGGAATAATCCGCCTCTGTCGCTTCCATTCTGGCGCTGCCCGTGTGGACGTGTGTCACTTTTACCGGTCACTAACCAGCCTGTCTTTTTGGGTTTTCCGTGTGCGACACGGGGAGAGGGTTGCACGCCGCGGACTTTCGGGAGGACGCACAAGGTCGTGTGTGGACGTCTCCACGGGCTGGTCGAAGAAACGTTAGGACTTGGAAATGTTTCTGCGTCGTTACTTGGCATCGCCGTCGTCCTCATCCTCCTTAGGACACGGAGCGGCGGCTAGGGGGCCGCCATATTGTTTTCTCCGCCCGAGGGAATTAAAATCGAAACACAGGGCAACTGATGCCCTTTCTGGTACAATCTCGTACCGACAGGTCGTTGGGAGGGTTCTTGAATGGTTTATAAAATTTATAGGTGAATCTGGACGACGCCATGGCCACTGACATAGGGGTTGGAATTCCATCGTTGGGTGCTTTGGGACCATATATGCGAGAGTCTTTGAATGACGCGGGATTCGCCGTGGCGTCCGTGAGTTCTGTTTTGAACATAGCTCACGTTCGTGCCTGTCTGGGTCCCTCTGCCTAGGTCTTGCTTTCCCTCTCGCGAGACTGATGACGGGTGCGCTCTGATGCGGTGTCACGGGTCCCATGGGCTGCGGATGTCACTGCACCTCCTGGTGGCCTCAAGTCCACATGCACAGTTAGCTGTTGACTTCCATCCTCGAGGACCGCTGTCTGGGGACTCGAGGGAACCTCAGAGACGATGTCATTAGATCGCGATGCACAGTTAGACTCTAGGGTGAGAGTCTACCCTGAATCTCGCATCCTTCTAGATTTTTAGATTCAGACTCCACTTGCGTCGAGCCGGAAGTTGAGAGTCCCTAACGGCAGCCTTACCGTCTTCTTGCAACGCAGGGTACGGGGGCTCGGTGGGTCTGTTTACCGCGTGTGACGGGGCGCCTTCCGTCACGGGTGCTTGGTTGCCTGAATGTTGAACGTCCAACATGGACAGACGGCCAAGGCCAACGAGGCGCCCAAACGGACGATGGCCAAGGTCAGGGAAACACCCTTGAAAGACACGCAACGAGGAACGAGAGAGGGGAAGCCGACGAAAACACCTTTTGTCGTCTTGCTTCTCCCGGACAGAGCAGAGAAGCTAACTGGGTGGGGACGCAGGGGACGGGAATCCGAGTTTCTGTTTCGACTTGGATTCCGTGTCTGCCCCACCCTGTGAAGACGCTCAGCTCCGAGCGCGGGACTCGGCCAGCAGCGGAGAAGCCACGCCCGCCAGGGAAGAGTGCACAGGACATTCAGGCACAAAGATTTTCTGAAACTTTGCAGGAAATCTTCAAATCCAAAGCGGGTTTCCAAATCCCAGTGGATTCCGGGGTCGCAAAGCATTTCCGTCACCCTGTAGAAGGGACTTGGGCGAGTATCCGAGAGTCTTCACGGACTCGACGTTGTCCAGTATTTGGAATGCGGTCAGGAGCTCAGAAAACTAAGTCTTCTCCATCCTCTCCGCACCCCAGTCCTGGGTCTTGGAACATTCTGGTCCTTGCGGGGCATGAAAATCGAAATCTCACCAGGTAGAAATAGTTGAACGTAACAATTTTAAAACATAAAATCATTCTTTCCTGAAGGACGGGCTGAGGGCGAGGCGTGCCAGCGAGGAGCTAGCTAAATCCGTTTCCCCTGAATGCCGTCCGGTCTTTGTGCGCCAAATTAGCGTTGGGGGCGACTTTACAATCTTGACTTGCTTTCTGGTTTTTAGGGGGTTCACGATCTTCACTGATGTAGATGTACCAAGAAAAAGGCAAAAAAAAGAAAAAAGAAAAGAGGCAAAACATAACAAGGGAAGGAAGCTGGTGGTTCTGACTTCAGTTATTAGTCGCTTTTGTCAGTAACCATAAATGCCCACGGTTATGACAAAAAACATTAAGTGGTATTTCTTTGTAAAACTCAAGATGTTATAATACAGTGAGTATTTTTTCTGAGTCTGTGAATAGACATTTCGGTGTTTCAACCTGTGTTATGGGGTGAACTTCTTGTTGGTCTCAGTGATGCGTTTTTACGGACAGAGAGAGAATGGAAGCGTGGGATCCCGGGCACGCAACCCCCTAGACCTTACGGGCGTCTGCGAGCGGCCATTTAAAAGGTTTCTTGCAGGGATGGTTGCTCTAAAAAAGGGCATCCCCGGATGTCACTGTGGGTTTGGACATTTCGCAAGGAGGAAGTGGGCGCGACACGTCCCGGTGGTTGAAGAGATACGATGGTTTGCGGCTGTTTATAAGGACTGTGATTTTCCAGGACTTGGTCATTGCGTTGGGTTTTGTCGTGTGTCTTGAATCGGCGTGAAGGTCAGTCTCAAGCAAGTGGGTGCAAACCGAAGTGTTCTCTCAATGCAGAGGTGTGTCTATCACATACTAGCAGTTTCGATAACAATTTATTTAATTTTTTTAATTTTTTTTTTTTTTTGCGAGAGAGAGAGAGAGAGAGAGAGAAAGAACAGGAGAAGGGCAGAGAGAGGGAGTCACAAAATCCGAAGCAGGCTCTCCAGGCTCTGAGCTGTCAGCACAGAGCCCGACGCGGGGCTCGAACTCACAAACTGTGAGATCATGACCGGCCACTGAAGTCGGACGCTTAACCGACTGAGCCACCCAGGCGCCCCGATATCAATTTATTTAAGTTCTCTTTAGTATTATGTTCTGAGCTGACGCCCCGAAAAGTATCCCCAGATGACGAAATTTGGTAGATCTGTCCTTTGGTTAAATTTGGATGTGTTCCTAAGAGTGGAACGTGGTTTTCTTCCACACGGTGCGTGCCGGCCCGTCAGAGCCGTTTTGGATGTGGGCTCGTGGTCGGCGTGCGTCTTTGCGGTCCGTTGTGCTGGTTGGAGCGGCAAACGGCGCGGAGCGTGAGTTTCGCTGTGCCGGTGGCGACTTCCCGTGCACGATGCTGTCCCTCCGTGTGCATGGCGGCTGATTCTCATCGCTCGTGGACACGTTCGCTTGGTGTCGTTTCCCGTGTCCTGGTCTTCGTGGCAGATGCTCGAGGCGTGGCTGCAGTGAGCTGCTGGGGTGTCCCTCCCTTGTCTCTCTCCCTCCCCGTCTGCTTCTCTACCCACTTCTGCCTCCCCCTCCTCCTTGATTTTGGTTTCCGCTTGGATTCGACCTTGCTGTTGCACTTTGGTGTTTAAACATGCTGGGAAAAAACCAAAAACCTTAAAAACTTAAAAAACCTGCTCTATTTCCGAGCCCCAAGAGCATCTCTTTAAGAGCTGGCGGCTGCTGCCTGGGGCTTTGCCAGACATGCTTCCAACCAACCTCTGCAAAGTTTATCTCTTTCGCTTTTGTTTTCTGTTTCTTTGTTTTGTTTTCTTTTTTCCTTTCTCAACCTCTGTGAAGTTTACCTTTTTTGTTTTTCTTTTTTGTTTCTTTTTTTTGTTTTGTTTTTTTTCCTTTCTCAATCTCTGTGAAGTTTATCTTTTTCTTTTTCGTCTTTATTTTTTGTTTCTTTGTTTTATGTTTCCTTTCTCAATCTCTGTGAAGTTTACCTTTTTTGTCTTTCTTTTTTGTTTCTTTTTTTTGTTTTGTTTTTTTCCTTTCTCAATCTCTGTGAAGTTTATCTTTTTCTTTTCCGTCTTTATTTTTTGTTTCTTTGTTTTATTTTTCCTTTCTGAATCTCTGTGAAGTTTACCTTTTTTGTCTTTCTTTTTTGTTTCTTTTTTTTTGTTTTTTTTCCTTTCTCAATCTCTGTGAAGTTTATCTTTTTCGTGTTTATTTTTTGTTTGTTTTTTTTTCCTTTCTCAATCTCTGTGAAGTTTACCTTTTTTGTTTTTATTTTTTCTTTCTTTCTTTCTTTGTTTCTTTTTTTTTTTTTTCTCACCCTTTCATTCCAGATGAGCCGAGGGTGTAGGGAGGAGCAGAAAACCCCGCGCAGGCCCGAAGACGTTCCCGCGTGATCAGTGTTTGTCCGCTAAGACGCAGAGCCGGGCCTTAGCCCCTGTCTGTATGCCTAGTCAGTCGCCACAGTGATGGGATGGTCCCAGCCCAGAGTCTGTGGTTTCCTCCCTCCCAGATGCACGCAGGCCTGTAATGTCATATTATGTCGACGCGTAGCTAGCTTCACGGCGTGCAGAGGAAGGTGCATGTTTTCTTTACGGTTAAATTAAATGGGAAGGAACAGTAGCGGGCGGGGTGAGGGGTGGACTTTAAGGTGTCCCCACGTTTCTGTGCGCCCATCTCCTGTTTGCTAGTGAATCGGGCTGAAGGGGAGAAGAAACACTCCTTCTGTCTAGGTTCTCCCCGAAAATGTCGGGATGTGGTTAGAGAGTTAGAGTCGGTCAGGAAGGGCTGGAATTTGCCGAGGGCCGAGAACCCCCGTGTCCTCGACTGTTCCTGTAAGCGTGTGGTCCCCCGTGGGGTTCCGTGGCGTTTGCCACGTGTCCGTACCTCCTCTCCTTGGGTGTAGACATTGCTTTTCTGTATTCGAACTCGTGCCGAGATTAAGCGGGGGCATGGGTCCCCGGCTGGGATGGGTGGAGGATGATGTGAGGGCTGGGACGGTGGCAGCTTTCGGGGGTCAGTGTGGGTGGTCTGTGTGGAGGGGGTCGTGAGGCTCTTTGTGCTATTTTGGGGAGTCCCGTGAGCCCCCCGCTAGCTCTTTGGAGGCTGTGTCTGCAGTTTCTGGTTCCCGTAGAAGGAAGCACACACCTGCCAGGAGCCAGTCCGCGTCCCGTCCGCTGTGCCCTTGTGGGGGACAGCGGGTATCATGGGATTTCTTGCACGCACGCACGCACACACAACGTAAGCACTTCGTCTGTGACCCGCTGTGTCCGTTCGGGCCCCTCTGTCTCCGAGAGCGCACAGCTCACGCCCCTGAGCGAGGCCACCGTCAGCAAATAAACGCTTTGTGTCCGTGAAGCTGCGACTCGTCCCGAATTCTGTCGATGCGTGCGGTATTTGCCCGGTGGGGTTTTGGGGGAGGATGTGCGGGCAGGGTCGAGTCTGTTCTGACGCAACAGAAATAGAAATTTGGAAAATTAAATACATGACGGAGAACAAGAAGACGAAAAGGCCGAGAGGACCCCGGTAGCCGTGGACTCCCCGTGGACGGGGCCGCCCCGGGGTGCGTCTGCGTCTCTGTCTCTCCTGCTGCCTTTGATGCCGGGGGGCGGGTGGGACGGCGGGGGGCTGCTTCACCCTGACGGGGTACGGAGTCACCCACTGCGGCGTCTCCTCTGCTTCCTTCCAGCCGACCAACGTGAGGCGAGCACGAAAAACCAGCAGAGCACGAGCTCGGATCAACCCGGTGAGCTGGTGGCCGACGGCCTTTGTGTGTTGTGTCCCGTCCCCCCGACCCCGTCCCCCCGACCCCGCCACGCGTCCCCCGGTTCCCCGGTGCAACACGGGTCGTTAGTGAGTTCGCTCCTTGTGCAGAATTCTCCCAACCTGGTGCCTCAGGAGCTCAAGCGGACTTTCTTTTTAATTGTTTAAATGTTTATTTATTTTCAATACAGAGAGAGAGAGAGAGAGAGCAGGGGAGGGGCAGACAGAGAGAGAGAGGGAGACACAGAATCCAAAGCAGGCTCCAGGCTCTGAGCTGTCAGCACAGAGCTCGATGCAGGGCTTGAACCCACAAACCGTGAGATCATGACCTGAGCTGAAGTCGGCCGCTGAACCAACCGAGCCCCCCAGGCGCCCCACAAATAGACACTTTTATTTATTTATTTATTTTTTATTTTATTTATTTTTTTTTCTTTAACGTTTTTATTTTATTTTTGAGAGACACAGGGACAGAGCGTGAGCAAGGGAAAGGCAGAGAGAGGGAGACACAGAATCTGAAGCAGGCTCCAGGCTCTGAGCTGTCAGCACAGAGCCCTATGTGGGGCTCAAACCTACAGACCGTGAGATCATGACCTGAGCCAACATTAACAGTTGGACGCTCAACCGACTGAGCCAACCAGGCGCCCCAAATTTTATTTTATTTTTAATTTTTAAATTTTGTTTAATGTTTATTTATTTTTGAGAAAGAGACAGAGCATGAATGGGGGAGGGGCAGAGAGAGAGGGAGACACAGAATCTGAAGCAGGCTCCAGGCTCCGAGCCGTCGGCACACAGCCCGACGCGGGGCTCGAGCTCACAGACCGCGAGATCATGACCTGAGCCGAAGTCGGACGCTCAACCGACTGAGCCACCCGGGCGCGCCAATAGACACTTTGGAGTGTTAGTGTCTCACTTGCCGGTCCTCTGAACTGGGGACAGATGGGTAAAATGAGCGATTGTTTGTAAGCACCCCCAAAATGCACAGTAGACCTCTGAAGCATGAATGAACGGATGAGGAAAATCTTAGCCTCCAAATCATTTTTTAATATCCTGCAAACCACCGAGGCTGGTTAAGAACACGATGGATTGTGCAACTGAGTGCATCACAGATAGAAGTTGCTGGTGGAAAATTCTTTCTTATGTTTCTTGTCTTTCTTTTCTGGAATTTTGTTTTTTCTTTTTTTGTAGCTTTTTTTTTTTTTTTTCGCTAGAGTTGATTGACCTATGGAATTTGTTGAATTTTTTTTTCTCAAGCAGACCGGGGTCGATGTTTGCCGTTGACGGTGCATTTCGAGGTCACGCGTGTCCTGTAGGCTCCGGGGCATCTGTTTCTGGAGGTCTTAGGAGGCAGACAGTCACGGGCGAGGCGGGAGTGCTTTGCCAAGTCTTTTATGTTTTTATTTTTGTTTGTCGCCTCTCTGTTTGCAGTTCAGTGGGCTCTTCTGGAGAAGTAGACGCTACGCACCACGGCACGCAGCCCCCGTGTTCCCAGCAGGATTCGAACCCGCACCTGCCGAGTCTTCGCGACAAACACCCGCCCCGGGCCAGAGCCGGCCTCGACGCCGGGATCCGGCCCCGACCTGCCCACGCCTGAGCTCGAGCTGAGACTCTCTGTCTTGTTAACCTTGACGTGTGTGTTTGCCCGTGTGCACCGTGCCGGGTGGACAAAGACGACTAACACGCCCTGTTCGTCCGGGGGGGACGTGCACGCAGCTTACCCGTGGCCGCTGGCGGTTTCGCCCTGGGGCGTCGGAGGCCCACCACCCATCGCTAAGTCGTTTGAATCCCGACCCCAGGGAAGTTTCTCCCCTCCGCGTCCCCTCCGCCAGGAGCTCTGGGCCGCGTTACAAAGCACGTGTCAATTAAACGGAACTGTCCCCGGCATTGACCCTTGGACACAGTGACACCGGCCTTCACTTAGTGTCCTCAAAATGTCCTTCATCTGGTAGGAGCCTTTTTGTTTTGTTTTGTTTTTTTTCAGATCAGACTAATAAAAAAAAGGAGTAAGGAACCAAGTCCTTTTTCCTCAAATGTCCTGCCGTGGGGTGACCCGTGGTCCCTCTTCTGGGGCTGGGAGACGAGGGATCGGCCCGAGGGCGGCCCTTCCGTTTTGGGCTTTCCTTTCTCTCGTGTTTCCCGCCGCTGGTCTTGGTGCATCGGGGACAAGGGTCTCAGCATTCAGGTACTCCCCTGCGTGAGATACTTCTCTGTATGCAGATACTCCCTTGCAATGAGATACTCCCCTGCGTGAGATACTTGTGTCCAGATACTCCCGTGCAGTGAGATACTCCCCTGCATGAGATACTTCTCTGTGTCCAGATACTCCCGTGCATGAGATATTCCCCTATATTCAGATACTCCCCTGCATTCTGATACTCCCTTCCATCAGATACTCCCCTGCATCCAGATACTTGCTTCCATCAGATACTCTGCTGCATTCAGATATTCCTCGGTATTCAGATACTCCCGTGCATCCACATACTCCCGTGCATTCAGATACTCCACTGCATGAGATAGTCCCGTGTGTTCAGATACTCCTCTGCATCCAGATACTCCCTTCCATCAGACACTCCCCTGCATTCAGATACTCCCATCAGATACTCCCCTGCATCCAGATACTCCCTTCCATCAGATATTCTGCTGCATTCAGATATTCCTCGGTATTCAGATACTCCCCTACATGAGATATTCCCGTGTGTTCAGATACTCCCGTGCATCCAGATACTCCCCCGCATTCAGATACTCCACTGCATGAGATATTCCCCTATGTCCAGATACTCCTCTGCATCCAGATACTCCCTTCCATCAGATACTCCCCTGCATCCAGATACTCCCATCAGATACTCCCCTGCATCCAGATAGTCCCTTCCATCAGATATTCTGCTGCATTCAGATATTTCTTGGTATTCAGATACTACCGTGCATCCAGATACTCCCCTATATGAGATATTCCCGTGTGTTCAGATACTCCCCTGCATGAGATATTCCCCTGCATTCAGATACTCCCCTGCATGAGATATTCCCCTACAATGAAATATTCCTCTGCATTCAGATACTCCCTTCCATCAGATACTCCCCTGCATTCAGATACTCCCCTGCATGAGATACTCCCTGGTATTCAGATACTCCCTTCCATCAGATACTCCCCTGCATCCAGATACTCCCTTCCATCAGCTACTCCCAAGCATTTAGATACTTTCTTCTGTCAGATACTCGCCTGCATTGAGATATTCCCATGTGTTCAGATACTCCCCTGCATTCAGTTACTCCCCTCATTCTTCCACGTGGTTATTATTATTTTTTTTTTTTGGTGGGAATTTATTAACTGTAACGTCTTTGGAAAACGTTTTAACCGGTTTGATGAGAAAGCCCCCTCTCCCCTCGGGGTAAGACTCGCCTTGTGACACGGGATCTCCCGACGTACTTCCGAACTGCTTGAAATGAACAGAAAACATAGTCTTCCTCCTCGAAATAAGCAACGACTTTTCTACATCGAGAAGCACTCTGCCCGTGTAGGCTGCGTGCGTACGCCGTGGAAGGCTGCTGACACGCAAGCTTTCATATACGTTCGGGGAGGGGTTCGTGGAGATTTTCGCGTTAATCTCACCACGGGCAGAAGTTCTGATGTTCCAGGGATGGACAGCCACGGTCTGGCTGTTTTTCCTTTAATTTTCCTGTCTCTGACCATTGATAACCGTTGGGTCTGTGAAATGGTAAAAAAAAAAAAAAAGAAAAAGAAAAAGAAAAGAAAAAGGATTGAAATCCCTGGTTGTTTACCTGTTAGTTGCCTCTCTGCCCTGCCCCCCACCTGCTGGCTCAGAAATGTACAGAAGTGAACACGGCACTGTGGGACTTTGGAGGACCCAACACTAACATGTCAAGTGTTGGGTCGACCAGTTGTCAACGGGCTGAGGGCCGGGTTACCCAATCCGGCTGGGTCCCGGTGCTAACGCACACAACACCTAGCTTTACAAACGCAGCACAGAGGTATCTGTGTCCTTCCCGGACGCGCCTTTGACATCAGGTGGTGCCCATAGACTCGCTTTACAGTAAGAAAAAAATGCATAAAAGCTTTTTGTAACTCTGTGAGTAACATTGATGTTTTTACAAGCATTGCAATCCTACGAGAAGCCTCCATATCTCCTTAAGGAAGAGAAGCGTGGACCGTGGGTATTTTTTTAAAAGGCATATGAAATTGTGACTCATTCATAAATAAATGTATACATTCAAGAGAGACGTCAACGAGGCTTGTTTTTTTTTTTTTTAATGGAAGCTGGGTGCATGCCTTTGAAGATTTAAGTTCACACCGCATGCAGTTCGTCGTAGGTTCACGTCCAGGTCACACGTGTGCGCGTGGAATTGCGGACGGGCACCGCCTAATCGGCCTCCGTAGAGGTGGTGCAAATTCACGATATTCTCAGCGATGTCTCCATGTCCTCCGACAACCCTCCTGGCTTTATGGCCCTTGCCAAAGTGTTGGTTGACAACACGGGATCCAATCAACGGTTTTACTTCCCACTTGTCTTAACACAGGTGAGGTTGGGAACGTGTGTGTGGAAAATTCATTTCTAGTTTTTTCTGCGGGAACCGTTTGAATATGCCCGTTTCATGTTTTTGTATGCATGATCAGTCCTGTTGTCATTGATCCGTGGGAACTCTTTACGTATGAAAGATCGTGGGACCTCTTTACATATGAAAGATAGTGCCATTTGGCTGTCAACTATGTAGCAAATAACCTTTTTTATTTTATTTCGTTTTTAACCACTGGAGTGTGGAGTGATGTTTGCTCCACTCATTTCTATTATTTTTATGTCATGAGATTGGTTCGTGGTTTCTGGGCCTGATGAAAAACATCAGCTGTACTAATACTTTTTTCCTTTTAAAAAGTCTTCAGGGCACCTGGCTGACTTAGTCAGTGGAGCATGGGAGGCTTCATCTCAGGGTCGTGAGTTTGAGTCTCATGATGCGTGCAAACATGACTTAAGAATAAAATCTCAGGGTGCCTGGGAGGCTCAGTCGGTTGAGCATCTGACTTCAGCTCGGGTCATGATCTCTCGGTTTGTGGGTTCGAGCCCCGTGTCGGGCTCTGTGCTGACAGCTCAGAGCCTGGAGCCTGCTTCACATCCTGGGCCTCCCTCTCTGTCTGCCCCTGCTCACTCTCTTTCTCTTTCTCTCAAAAATGAATAAACATTAAAAAAAAAATAAAAATAAGATACATAAATAAAATCTCTAAAAAAAATACCCTCATATTTTCTTCTAACAGTTTTATGGGTTTTTTCTACATTGAAATACTTGATCCCCTCGGAGGCACGTATTCAAAAATCCCCATATATGTAAGATCGTCACAGTCTGTTGGGATAATCTGCGGTTTTCTGGCTTAATCTCGGCTACTACGATGAAGTCGGTAGGACTACGCGCACTCGACTATACAACCTGATGTGAAACACTCCCTGGTTCCTGAAACGGGTCTCGTTCTCTGTGGGGCTTGTTTTCCGTCTGTAGAGTCTGCTCGACTTTCTTCTTCACGTTCCGAGAAACTGGTTTGGCTGGAGTCGGCTGGGCGTGGGGCGTATGTGTCTGTACACGCGGTAATTGGTTTCTGTCTTTGATTTCTGTCTTTGGGAGACAGAGATGTAACCAAAATAAAAAAAAAAAAAAAGATTTATTTTTACATCTTCATTGGAATAAAATCTCAGGGCGCCTGGGGGGCTCAGCCAGTTAAGTGTCCGGCTTGGGCTCAGGTCCTGATCTCACGGTTTTCCGGTTCAAGTCCCGTGTCGGGCTCTGTACTAACAGCTCGGAGCCTGGAGCCTGCTTCAGATTCTGTGTCTCCCTTTCTTTCTCTCTCTCTCAAAAATAAATATTTAAAAAAAGGCTGCATGCAGATTGGAAAAAGGAATTTCCTTATATACTTTGTTCCATTTTCCCCAGGTGTGTGGGGAACCCTGCGTCCGTATGATTTTGCTGTCTCTCTTGTTTCGGTTCTGAAATCATGGTCGGATGCTTAGCTTCGCCGTTTCTGCGCTTTTAATTCGTGGCCCCTGTTGTCGACTTTCTCTGGGTGTCCTTGAGCCGACGCCAACTTCCCCGACGTCCTACCCTTTCTTCCTGAACACTGTCGATGTCCCCCTGATATTTTCGTGGTCCGTGCTCTCCTGGATCCGGTGACCCGTCTCCCGTTCTGCTTCCCGCCGGAGCCCAGCTCCGGCGAGTCCAGGGGTCCCTGAAGCCTGGACGGCGTCGGCGAAAGGAACGAGAGACCCGCAGAATGCAGTCTGATCCCCGAGCGGGCATGTCTGGCGTCTCTGCCCTGCTGGTCTCAGCGTCTTTATTTTTACGCAGTGAGTGACATGACATCAAAGAGTATTATTTTTTCTTAGAAGATAGTTAAAGAAAGAAGACACTGTGTGTTACGTCGATCCCCCAGACCTTGAAGGAGAGGGTCGTATCTTAGCTATTTTAGGATTTGATTCCTAAGCTAAGGGTTGTACACTGGGTTTGAAGTAGGGCTAGACACGTTTATGGCAGGGAGAAAACAGGGCGTCCAAAAAGAAAGCAGGGTTGTTAGTGTCACCTCGAGCGAGCAGGTGGCGCCTACGTTGCTACCTTAAGACTATGTTAATCCCTATAGATAGGTTAGGACTCATTTTGTCTAGCTTTCTACGCTACACCGGGGGCAGCGTAACTCGCTTGGTAGGGACGTAATTCTCTAACGTCGGCCTAAGTTCCTCTGCTCATGAGTGAGTGAACGTACGCTCCTGCAGACCAGGAGTCCGAGGTCCAGGCGGGGCAGACGGCTGCTTCCTCCCGGGAGCCCCAGGGGACACGCCGTGCGTGTCTGTGTCCCCGATTCTGGGGGCTGGAGGCCGTCCCGGGCGTCCGTCCGTGTGTCCCGCCTCTGCCTCCGTGTCTACACGGCCTTCTCCCCGTGTCCGGACGACCTGGCCTTAGCACAGGCGGTTACAGCTGCACCTGCCCCGTTTCCAAAGGCGGTCACATTCCGCAGAGTTGCAAGTTACGACTCCCACACACGAGTCGGGGCTGGTGCTGTCGGGGGAACCACATTCCCGTCCCCCTGCCCTAAAGCTCTGGGAACTA
>PITB01027225.1:0-20477 GCA_004024585.1 Paradoxurus hermaphroditus
GCCTGCCTGCCACTCCCCAACCTTCTGCAAATGTGTCAGGGTTAGAGGTGCTCCGCAGGCGACTGGGGGCACCCCCGGCAGTCGGTGGCGCTGAGGGCTCCCCGCTTGCCTGGCCGGGGCGACTTGTGCGCACTCCCCACTCAGGCGACCGCGGTAGCGGCAGTCCCAGCGATTGATCGCACCCCACAGGGCCCTCCGCTGCGACTAGCGCCTGATCCGGGCTCAGGCGGGCAACGGACCCAGGTCGCTGGCTCTCCAGGGGATGGTGGCGCGACTGACGCACAGTCCCTGTTGAGGTGTTCCCAGCGGTTTTTCGCTTTCCACCGGGCGCCCCAGCGGCGACTAGCGCGCACTCCCCGCTCCGTCGGCAGCCCCGTGGGGGTCCCAGCGGGTTTTCGCTCTCCACGTGGCACAGCGGCGACTAGCGCGCACTCGCCGCTTTGCCGGCTGCAGCCGTGGCGGTCCAGCGGTTTTTTGCTCCCCACCGAGTGCCGCGGGGACTAGCGCGCACTCGCCGCTCCCCGGCAGCAGCCCTCGATCCCGCGGTTTCTCGCTCAGGGGGCCGGAGGCGGCAGCGGTGCCTGGCGCGCACTCCCCGCTCCAGCGATGGCAGCAGCAGTGATGGCAGCGTGGTGGTCCCGCGATCGCTCCCTCCCCACGCTGCTGGCGCCTAGCAACCCTGGGCCGGGCGGGCTGACTGTGCCTCCGTCCGCGGTCCTGCACAAGGAGAGTTCTCCTGGGTTCTGCTGTTAGACACAGAGCTTCTCCTCCTAAGCCCTGTCTTTAGGGGCTGGATGGTGGTGGACTCCCCCTCTCTGTCGCTCTCCTTCCGATGTTGGGCGCTTTCCCGCTGTCCCCTGCTCGCCCTCCCCCCAGCTCAGTTTCCCGAGTTCCTTTTGTCCCTTCTCGATTAGACTCACGGTCTTAGGGCGTTGTCTATGTTTCTTGCGTTCCTTATGAGCTGCTACACCTTTTCTGCCAGGTTCTTGGAGTTGAGAATCTCTCTGTTTCGTTCCCTCTCAATTCAAAAAACAAGGGAAACTTTGGTCCTCCCTACTCCTCCGCCATCTTGGTCGCCACCCCTAATTTCTTTTTCTGTGTTTTGATTTTTTTTGTCTTCTGTTTTTGTTTTGATTTTTGCTTGTGTTCAGAGATTTCTATTCTCAGCACATTTTGTAAGATTTTTGACTATCTTCATTCAGTTCGTAAAACTAAAGTGAAGAAGCCACAGCAAAAAATGGCCAATTCGTTGGCAATTTAGAATTGAAAGATTTAACAATCCTGGGTATTATTGAATATGAATGCCAACTGATTTATTCAGTCTCCTAAACTACTTGAAGTCTAGTCATGTAACTAACATCTTTATTTGAGAACAATTGCCAAAGGAAAACAAAACAAAACAAAACCTTTGGTATTTCTCTCAGGGAAAGTAAGCTCTTAACTAAGTTTAGAAAGTCTAAGCTTCTGTCTGGCTGCTTGTGAAGTAAACGTGTGACCTTAGCTAGTAAGTTGAGCTTATTTGAATCATAGTCTCTTAGTCTTAACATGATAGTACAAGATTTATAGTTAAGAATAACATGAGTTAAAGGAAGTTTATAAATTATATTAGAAATAGCATGAGAGTTAAAAATTCAATGCTTGGGGTCAGATCCTGGCTTCTCCATATATTCATTGCAGAATCAGACTCATTGAACTTCTTTTTCCTAATTATATTTATGATGAACTGTATAGGATTGCTGTGAGGAATGAATATATATACATATACACACACATGTATACAGTCACACACAAACACACCTGTGTCTGTGTTTGTGTGTGTATGTATACTCTTAAATCATGCAAACATTAACTTCTATTAAGTATTGGGACTTTATAAACACTACACATACACACATACACAAATTTCATAAATGTTATACAGTGTATTCACCATGAATACTTACATACCTTTTAGCACTTATTCAATTTCTCAAAATGCCCTCCATGTTCTTTTTTGGCTACAATGTAAGCCAAATTAATATTACTACATTATTAAGTTACGCTATATAACATGGACATTAAACAGTGACAAACTAAGTAAAAAATATTAGATTGCTTTCCCATAAGCTTTCCAGAGCTCATTATGGAAGTAAATCTATAAGAACATGATTATGCATTATTTGAGATGGTTCATTTAAAATAATTTAGGCTGAAAGCTGAAGTCTATTAAGAAAGAGTAAATTTAATTTTAATAAAAATACACTTAGGATAGACGCAGGGAGGTAAAAGCAGGCAGTGGAGAGTGATATACAAATGAATAAATAAATGTCCCAGACCCAACCTAGGCAAAGACTAAAGACCAATCAATAAACAAAATTGTAGTGTCTAGCCTTTCTGGTACTGATTCTAAAACAAAAGTTGGGTTTGAGAGTTCAGTCAAATTATGCCAGAAATGCTGTGATTCCTGCCTTATGTTTTATGAATTAGGAAACTTGTGTTCAGAAACTCAATTTAATTTCTTTAAATTTCATAGCCAGAAAGTGGCCAAGCCAAGATTCAAATCAGTGCTTTCTGACCTCAACTTCCTTGCTTGAGACACATAGGCCCTACTTGTTTGAGTAGCTATATTAAATGAATCAGCGCAAAAGTAAAGTGGTTTTTAGATAGAACATATTCTAGAATTGATCTGCCTTCTTCCAGTTTGGAAAAATATCCAGCAAAGCCCTCAAATAGATATGAAAGAAACAAGCCTCCCTTTTATATGACAGTGTTCAGGCATGTCTAGCTTTGTACTTGGACAGGACAAGAGAAAGAGCCAATATTATCAGGGTGTGCCACATACAGTTACACAAACTATAATTGTATATACAGCTTAGAGAATCAGACAAATTATCAGGATCGTATGGGAACCAATGGGCCACTTTCTTGCTAAGATTCAGCAGGATCTTAGTTTTTCATTTTGTCCCTAGCTCTTCATGACCATATGCATTTCTGAGTGGCAATTTCATAATAATAAACTAAGATCACAAAGAGATGCCTTCTTTTATCAGAATAGAAATTGCTGTGTTAGAGAGAGCAACAGCTCATATTTCTGGATGAAAAGAAGTGTTTGCATATTGGAATAACTGATTATTTTATAGTGTTCTCTTTTGCTGCCCACAGTTTAAGCTTTCTACATACATCCAATTTCTTATAAAAAGTGTCATTGGGTTTTTGAAATTTATGTATAAAAACCGGCTCTCCTATAGGAGCAATATATTTAAATGAGAACAAAAAATGCTGTATGCGAACATGAAATTTAGTTCTTCCAGTAGCCAGGATGAAAGAGGAAACCTAATCTTTAAAAATTCTTATTATAGAGAAATATTAACACATCTACCAACTTATTCTCCTTTTTGGAATAAAATACATATCACTGATCACTCATTTAAGATCTCAGATGACTGTGACTTTCTATTTCCTACTCACAGGCTCATTTTGTGGAGCGTTATTTATTTTTGGTTTAAGCAATGAGTGACCAGGACAATACAAGGCGCTTGCCAAGTGGCTCCAATGATCACTAGTATGTCAACAAATCCCAGCTATATATTTTCTCCTTCAAATATGTTCCTTTTTTTATATTTTTGCTCTCAATGAATGAAACTATCATGTCTGTTGTTTAAAACAGAATCTTAGAAAATTCTTGACTCCTCTGTCATTCCTTCATCTCCTCTACGTTCAGTCAACAGGATCTGTTGATACGGTCTCCTTAATATCTTTCAAATTTTCTCTGCATATCTATGATATGTATGCCACTTTCTTAGTTCAGGCCATCATCTTCTCTTGCTTAGTTCCCTCCAGTAATTTGTAAATACTTTCCATCTCTTCAATTTTGCCTTACTTCCTTCACTTCTCTTACTTGGCATTTGTTATTGACTTTTTCTCTCGTTGACAGAAAATGTATGTTTTTTTCCATATTGATAATATCACCCCTCTCTTTACCAGTAATAGCTATTATTCCAACTGTACATCATCCTTGTGTTTGAAGATGTTTTTGGAGCCCATCAAATTTCTGCTCTAATTTGGATATAGCCTTCTAGACTGCTGCAAAATTCTTAGTCTGGTAAATACTTTTAAAAATGAGAATTCTTGGATTCATGCCATTTTTTTAGCCTACATATTTTCTTATTTTCAATGTATTTTTATGGGATTCTACTTTCAAGAATGTTGTTCAGAAGGATGAAACTGGTAGTAAACTTTGAGTCTTTGTATATTTTTGTTTTGCTTTCACACATAGAATTTTATGTTCAAAATAGTTTTCCATCAGAATTTTAAAGACATTGATCCCTTGTATTCCAACATCAGGGTTGATGTGAGACAATACGATGTCTGCATGTGTCTCATTTCTTTGTAGGTGGTGTTTCATATTTTTTCCTACCTCCAGGGAAACATTACGATCTCAGTATAATTTAACATTATGGACTTTCACAATGATATGAATAAAAGCAAACACAAAATTGAACTGTAGGAATATTTGTCACAATTCAAGATAATAGGACTCTCACAAAATACACATTGTACAATGAAATAATAATTTTAAATTAAAAAATTATAAACCAAATATGGAAAAATAATGCTAGAACAGATACATCAGATAAAATATTTCCTCCTCCCACAAGACTTGATAGATTAGTTTTGCAGAGGTGATAATTATATTTAAAGGCATTAAAATGATAACTACTTATGAAAACATAAAGAATATATTTTGAAAATAAGGTTTAATAAAGTGTCACATCTCTCAGGAATAAAAAATTTTATTGAAAAAACAATCTACATATAGTGGGCAGATTGAAAAGCAAATTAGACACAGCTAAAGAGAAATCTGATGTATTGGAGTGTAGATCTAAAGCAGATTATATATGTCACATAAATCTATAGAATGTTGGGAAATATATGAAAGAAGTTATGAGGTATGGAAGACAGAATGAGAAAAAGTATCAAGTAGAAACTTCAGATAGAGAAAATAGGTTGACGTGATATTTGAAATAATGGTCAAAAGTATTTCAGAATATAAGAAAATTACTAATCATATTTATATTTAGAAAGTATATAATAGTTTCATATTAAACCTCTATGAAGACTGCTTCTCTTAGGAGTCTTTTTAAATGCATGCATTCAGTCTAAACTCCCTTCGTCTGGCTAATTATATATGCTTAAGAAATCAATTTAGGTGTCACTTTTTATGGGATGTTTTGGTGATCCATCACATTTGGTTAGGGCCACCTATACATGGGCTTCCAGTGATTATCCTGTTCTACCCTGAGTACAGGATTTCTAGTTATTCTAATCATAGAGTTCCTCAACAGATTCTCCTACATTTTGAGCTTACATGTGTGTCCTGTTCGCATAGAGCATTTACATATTTTTACTATAGAATTTCTATGGACTTAGCACATAGCAAGCATTCAATAAACATTTAAAAATTTTTAAATATAGTATTTTATTTTTATTTTATTTTAAATTTATTAAGAACATCTACAATGTTCTATTAGTTTCAGATGCACAACATAGTGTTTCAACAACTTTATACATTTTGCAGTGCTCTCCACCATAAATGTAATTATCTTCTGTTACTGTGAAATGTATTACAATATTAACAATACTTCCCATACTGTACTTTTTGGACCTTTTTCTTACACCATACACAAAAACAAACTCAAAATGGATTAAACACCTAAACATGAGACCTATAATCAACAAATTTTTTAACTAAATTAAATTCCACACAACATGCTCCTCTTTGAAGTGCAAAGAATCTCAAAATATGAAGGCAAGGCTTCCTATACCATTTCAATGCATCATGAAGCAAGTACCACACATTAATTTATAGCCGAATGTTAATTTTTATGCATTATGTGTTTCAAGAGAAAAAAATTCACCTTTAGTCAAGGCTGTAAGGAAAACATTAAAATATTATGTTCTCCATGAGAAAATGGTGTTTTTCAAGCTTGACTACTGAAATAAATTTCTCTAAAAAAATGTTCAGAAATACAACTAACTTTATTCACTTATTTAAAAATATGAAGGCCTACTGAACAGTTAGCAAGAATTATTTTTATTGTAACTTTTAAAATATGTACAAATAAAAACTAACAAAACTTCTCTTTATAAATCTAACAAAACCATTAGATGAAAAAAAATTTATTAAGTGTGAAGTCTATAAAAACAAAACAGGCAAATTAAGAATACAAATTTTATGTGATGCATGATTCTTGGCTGAAACTAAACCTCTTTTTGCTATTATATCTTGAGTTCAGCATGCCTATTCTATTTTTTTAAATTTTTTTAAATGTGTGTTTATTTTTGAGACAGAGACAAAGCTTGAGTGGGAGAAGGGCACTTCTTCCAGAAGAGGGAGACACAGAATCTGAAGCAGGCTCCAGGCTCTGAGCTGTCAGTGCAGAGTGTAACGTGGGGCTCAAACTCAAAATCCATGAGATCTAACCTGAACCAAAGTCTGATGCTCAACTGACTGAGCCACCCAGGTGCCTTCAGCATGCCTATTCTATGAGCCACCCAGGCGCCTTCAGCATGCCTATTCTAATATGTGCCTAGCTATGTCTCCATTCTCCCATTACTTCTTTTTTAAAACTACAATGGCGGTCAATTAGCATTCATTTAGGATTGGGAGGAAATATATCTTTTATGTGTTAAATCTCCTTTGTTCTTGTTTACATCAATCAGCCTGGGAAAATTAAGTATTACTTAACATTACCTCAATTATAAAAACAAATATAAACCCAGGCACTATGGCACTTAGTAATCAGTAAATCCTCTAATTGATTCAGAACGTGCCTTTTATAACTTCTGGTTTATTTCAGAAATTAAAACACAGTTAAAATTTTCAGAGAAAACCCAGATCGCTGAAGAATGTCTTCACAACACCAAAGTGTCCCTGGATTCCTGCTGGAGAACCTGCCCTACTCCCTAAGCTACTTCCTCATAGCTCTGTATGATTATAGTCAATTTGAACATAGGTAGCGGAATCAAACAATAATACATGTTATCATTTAAGATTCTGAATCATTGAATTAATGGGGGGAAGGTTATAAAAAGTTATAGAAAAATGTAGAATATATAAAATACAAATTCTCTTGAATCTAGAGTATTTGAAATAGAGATTACCCTGTCTCCTTTTAGTTCTGAATTCATAAATCTGATTCATTTAGAAATGTGTTCATCTGTGTAATTTCTCTTTGGCTCTTTTTAAATTATGTGATTTCTTTGGAAAATAACTTTATTCACCGTGTATAGTGGTGATAGATAAGATTAGAATGTATACTTCTTAAAGACCATTTCCTCCTCTGTATAACTTTTGTTGTGCATCAGTTACTTCTAAGGATGGAGGCATTAAAATTGAATTAGATTATTTTTTTTAAAAGGCACACTTTTATTCCAAGATACTGGATGAGATTTCTTGCAGGTAAAGCAAATAATATGGAAGTGACCCATTTTTTCCTTTCTTGGAAGAAAACGCAATTTAGATTGAATCATTCAATCTTATTCATTTTTTTTAGTAGAAATTCAGGAACTCCCTACTCCCTAAAAAGCTCTATTAAGTTAAATAGGGCATTAATTATCACATTATGTTTTTTTTAAAAAAAAGTCTAATAGCCTGACTATTGGCAAGATGCATATATAGTTTCTCCTTTAAAAGATAATTACTGTTTTGTTTTTATTATCCCTAAGGTGTATTTTGGAAAATAAACTAAATAGCAGATTTATCATTAGTTGTTTTCTTTTTTTAATATTTATTTATTTATTTAGAGAGAGAGAGCTAGTGTGGGAGGTGCAGAGAGGGAGACAGAATCCTAAGCAGGCTACGATGTGCTCTCAGCTCAGAGCCCAACGTGGAGCTGGAACCCACGAACCGTGAGATCATTTCTTGAGCTGTAGTCGAAAGTCAAGTCTCAGGGCATCTGGGTGGCTCAGTGGTTAAGTGTTCAACTTCGGCTTGGGTCATGATCTCGGGTTCATGGGTTCGAGGCCCATGTTGGGCTCTGTGCTGATAGCTCAGAGCTTGGAGCTTGTCTGCTTCAGATTGTGTCTCCCTCTCTCTCTGTTCCTCCCCATCTCTCTCTCTCTCTCTCAAAAATAAAGAAATAAAGATTAAAAAAAAAAAGTCCGTTAAGTATGTGTACAATCCAGTTATGAGCTAAGACTCCTCCTATAGACTCTTGACCTAGATTTTTCATGTCAAGTTCCCTCTGATTCTAATATTAACAGAACTGCAATCCTGTTCTAGGCAAAAGCAATTACCCTGATGGTAGGTAATTCTACCAGAAGCTTAGTAGAAATTGCGCCAATTACAAGTTATGAACAGGGTATGTTGAGAAAGTTCACCTCTTGCTCCTCTAGAGAATCTAGTAGTCTTAATGAAACTGGGGGCCATACAGGTTGGTTATGGCATTAATACTCCACCTATATGAAGTTTTGGTTACCTAACATTTGTTCATATCATTTGATGTAATTGCCATCTGTCACTCAATACATATTAAAAACTCAAAAAAAACCAGACACACACACACACACACACACACACACAAGAGTCAGATGCTTAACCAACTGAGGCACCCACGTGTCCCTCATTGGTTTTAAAGTAAGCCTATTTTATATCTATCTCAGATATAAATATTATGGGGAAATATTTCATAATATTTGCCTGTCCCCTGAAGCCTTATTTTAGTTGGCAACTTGGAGCAAATTTAAGTACTCCCTTGATATGTCCTAATTCCAGAATATTTATTACATTTCAAAGTTTTCTTCAGTTGTGCTTTCTTCAACCACAATCTTTAACTAAAAGTTAATATCCAAAACTTATAAAAGCAATGATCTGTCTTAACATAGAATGACAAAGCATAAAATTCCCCCAGTTGAATTTTATTATCTCTTTTGGTTCCTTAGTTACCTCTAGGGAATCCCTTGAACTCCTTTAAACCACTACCAGGTTGAAAACTAATCTAAATTATCTTATGAAATCAGATATATTCTGTGGCCAACACAAAGACTTTTTTGCAGGAGGTCAATGAGTTAAAAATGAAATAAGTTGGGGACTCTTGTTTGTGAGGTCTAAAAACAACCCTGGATTTTGAGCTAAGGTGAGGGGGGTAAAGAACAAGACCAAGTTTATTACTGTTACTACTGTTACTATTTTATCATTTTGACAAATGCAGAGTATCATGGGAATTTCTTTGGGATTAATTTAAGAATTAATCTTAAGAATCTTTAAGAATTTAAGAATTAATGACTTAAGTCCAATTTTGGGAAATTCACCGATTCTGGTCTTTGGAGGCATTACATAGATTCCCTTCCATTGAAAGCTTAAATGGATTGAATATGTTCAGTTGATTGGAAAAAACTGCTGTGTACTAAATTTAGGGATTATCATACTCTCAAATGTGATGGCATTCATGCTCCATAAAATACACTGTCTTGTTCCTGGGTGCTTGAGGAGGAAGACATAAACTTGAGATGCTTCTGAATTTGGGCTGAAAAAAAATGGCTGGTTTAGAAGAAAATTATATCTCAACATGTACATATACATATCTGGTAGCAGGTATATAGTTTTACAGGTATTGAAGTCAGAGGATCAGTTTAGGTTAAGTAAAAATAGTGAATAAAACATAAAGACAGACTTTGATCCTTTTAGTTACAGAGTTGCTTATCAAAACAGAGTCTTAGGACATTGAGGACAGATTGAGGAATGTTAGTCTATGAGTCCTACTTTTGAATGTTTATCTCTGTAAACCACTGGTTACCGAGGATCCTTTTCCATCTTTATCTTTGACAGTATTATTCCTATAGGGAAAATGGAAAATCGTCTTCATCCCTGGAGAGATTTTTAATCTGGGTTTCTCATGGCCTCTGTCAGCTTGATAGCTTAGGGTGAAGGGAGCCTTTAGAAAATTAACTCTATTCCTCTTTTTCTTTTCTTTTTTTTAACATTTATTTATTTTTGAGAGACACAGAGACAGAGTATGAGCAGGGGAGGGGCAGAGAGAGAGGGAGACCCAGAATCGGAAGCAGGCTCCAGGCTCTGAGCTGTCAGCACAGAGCTCGACGCGGGGCTCGAACTCACAGACCGTGAGATCATGACCTGAGCCGAAGTCGGCCACTTAACCAACCGACTGAGCCACCCAGGCGACCCTATTCCTCTTTTTCTAATGTGATTCCCACTTAAGGCTTTCTGTGTTCAAGGAGACAGGTCACCTAAAAGTTCTGATGAATAACAGAACTTGCCAGATTTCATCAGAGAGATGAAAAGTCCTGATACATTCTTTGAATTTGGACAGAGTCCTTAGGTCCCTCCTATCAGAACTGTTGACTAGGGGATACATTTTTTTCCTCTTTCTTCCAGAACCTCAATAGGCAAATGAGCCAAAAATTACTGATAAGGTGCCTGTACAGTTCCCATTTAAATTAAAATTTAATAATTTATATTCAGATCATTTTAGACATTTTAAGAAAAGGAATTTCTAAGTAGTTGCAGATGTTCTAATTAACATGCTTGTTGAACTAGTTAATGAGCAATACTTTCATATCTTAAGTGTGCATCTGTTGAACATAAAGTTTATCCACTTGCCTTTTTTAAAGTCTCATGGTCTGATGTGCATCTTTGAAAAATTCAAAATAATAATTAAAGGCGTATGCATATTGAAAAGAATGGTAAACTGAGCAGGCACTGGGACATGCTGATGAGTGTGTTACTAGAATTTAGATACATTTTCATATCTATATTTAAAGTCCATTAAGAAGACACTTTCATTATGTGTCTAATTTATGCTGTTTCTGGAAAGTAACATGTTAATAGGGGTACCCAGAGATTTTCATTCTTGGAGATTTCCAGATATGTTCTCTAATCTATAAAATAATGAAGTCAATTTAAAGTTGAGTCTGAAAGTAATTTGGTCATAATATTCATATAAATTCTAAACTGCAATTGATGTTCACTCATGATGTAATTGAGAAGTAACAGAACAAAGTGGTTAAACACGCTGGCTCTGAGTAAGATGGCCCTGAATAGAAATGCCGTCTCCTCTACTTACTAGCCTAATAAATGTAGGTAATGGAACTATCATACTAGTAATTATTATAGGGTTGTTAGGATGAAATAAGATAGTCCTTAGTATCTGGATTATGGAAATCCTAAATAAATACTAGTTGTTGATGCTGTTATTATTGCTATTATTATATTTATCATATCATATATTATTCTCTCAGTTCCCATAGATGCAAAAGAAAAAAAATTACTCTGGTTATAAGACAAAAGCCTATAAAAAAGGATGCTCTGGACAAACTTGTGAGTGATGAATGAATTGGCCAATCTGTATTGTAAGAGAAAAACTAGAGGAAATTGTGTGGCAACAAATATCTCTCCTTTGCTGCCCACACATCTATGTCACATTTATCATCATGTGGTTTCCTATTTATTAATAAAATGGTTCGGGAAAATCTTAAGTATTTAAAAAATGCACTTACAAAGTACTAACAGAATGATTAATTTTTCTGTAAAATTAACTCTATATTAAAAATCAAATATTCATAAAAATTAGATTTTACTAAATTTATAAAATTCATTTAAGTATGAGTGATGAGAGGTGTCCCATTACTACTTATTTGGGATGAGTAAATAACCATGTTCATTCCTCCTCTCCCTTGAGGTAGGTTTCAACTAAATTATTTGAAATCATTCACGTATTCTAATTATAGAGATTTCCATTCTTTTTTGGAGATAAATATAAATACTCCCCTCCCAAACTTTATTATCTTTGTTTTAAAAGTTTACTCTTGTTATATCTACCTAAAAGCATTTTGTTACACTGTAATTCCATTTACTCTTCTTAAAACTTCAGGGGAAATATAGAACAGCTGGTCATTTTTCTACAATGTAATCATCTTTAATGTTCTAGAAAATAGACCCGTCTGTAAAAGGAAAACGGGGTGTTCCTATATTCATTTCGAACACAAAGAGATACAAGTAGTATTCTCAGGTGAAAATGTTAAGCAATATATTAGAATACAAAAGGGGAGAATTTTGTGGGATTAGAGTGACATAATGAGGAAAACACAGAAAGAAATGAATACATTTTATTAAGATATGAATGTGGGCAAAATTGTAAATTATTATTTCAGTTGTCTAAACCATGTTTACAGTATACAAATTTCTCTAAAGTCCCCTCCTTTTCCCATCTGTATTAGTCCTCTGGGGCAGCCATCCTATAGATGCGATTGTTTACACAACAATTTATTTTCTCACAGTTCTGGAGGCTCAGTGTTCAATTTCTGGTGATAGTCCTCTTCCCAGCTTGCCAACTGTAGCCTTTTCATTATATCCTCACAAGGCAGAGTGTGTGTGTGTGTGTGTGTGTATGTTCTGATCTTTCTTCCTCTTTACAAAAGGGCACTGATCCTATCACGGGGACCCCATCCTTATGACCTCATCTAAACCTAAGTATTTCCCAAAGGCTCCATCTCCAAATACCACCATATGGGGATTAAGGCTTCCAAACATGAATTTGGGGAGGACACAAACATTCAGTCCATAACACCATCTCTCCTTTCCCTAATCTTTTGGAAAGGAAATATTTAACAAGGAGATGAAAGTAATATTTTTTCTAATAGTTTTTCCTAAACAAAACAAAAGAGAAAACTCAAATACCACCAGGCAGGTTTAGTTGATCAGAGGTAGAAATGTGCAAGATTTACTTAGTTCTATTATTAAATGAATTTTCTGTCCAATTTATAAGGTCCTTCAAATTTTTATTCCATGTCAGAATTTTGTAACTATGCTTGTGTTTTACCAAATTTGGAAATGATTAGAAAATATTAATTGTATTTTTTAAATGACACTCTAAGAGTAAAGAGATCACAGTATAGTTGACTCTTGAGCAACACAGTTTTGAACCACATGAGTCTGCTTATGCATGGATTTTTTTTATAGTACTATAAGTGTATTTCTTTTTCCTTATGATTTTCTTAATGTTTTCTCTAGCTTTATTGTAAGGATACAGTATAAAATGCATATAACATACGAAATATGTGTTAATCAACTGTTACTAGTTAACAGTAGGCTATGAGTAGTTAAGTGTTGGGGGAGTCAGAAGTTATATGCAGATTTTTGATTGCATGGAGGTCAGTTCCCCTAACCCCCATTGTGTTCAGGGGTCAATTTTATATAATGGATGTAGTTCAGAGGTTAACATTGGTAGATACATCACAGTTCTATCGTATTCTAGCCTTAAAATTACTGATAAGTAACTTAAATTGTCTAGCCTCCTGTCTTAAACTATAAAATGTGGGCAACCATATCTGCTCTGATATTTTACAAACTTTGTAATTCAGGCAACTAATATTATAAAGGACCCACTATGTTCCAGAAACTGTGGTTAGAATTGGGATATGGTACTTAATAAAATGGACATACCTCCCTTGAGAATCTTTTTTTTTTTAGTGGATAAGAGATACATTAAATAAATATTTACAAATACCCATATGTGTCCAAATAAAGTGATTTTCTATTTGTCTACTTGAATATATAAACTTACAGAGACTTAAGTGAATTAGTTAAATGATTAATGATACCTGGTATATTTATTTCATATATTTGAAATAATATGCTATAAAATAAGATTGGCATGGGAATTGCTTTGTTCATGGAAAAGTCTTATTCGAACTATTTGCATTCATCTGTAAAATTAGCTTTTTTCTTCACCACTAGAACTCATTTTTGAGTTATCTAACCATTTTCCAGTGTTCATCATAATTTCTGTCCAAGTAATTTGTCATACTGTGCTTTTCAAAACCATGTATGATGCTGTCACCCGAAATCTTACATACTATCAAAGGTATATAGAATAAATGTACTATTTTAATATTTTAATGTATAATATGAAATACATGGTTTTAAACTTAAGTCACATTACGTATTTATATAAGCCATTTATATAACATTAGTATTTCACTATTTACTAACTTACAAGGCATATTTTTTGCTGGGGACCAGAAGACAATAGCCCTGATGGCGATGCCCAGGGTAAAGACCTAAGGTTCAAAGGCCATTTGCCCAGAGCCTGGACCCTGCTGGAAGGCAAGGGTGTCTACAGGCTGGTGCTGGGCAGGGAAGCCATGGAGCTATGGTTTCCAATCCAAGTTGCCCTGTTTGACCCCAGAGGATGGCTGGTTAGCTAGTGACGGGTAAGATCCCTCAGAGGGGGGACGACCTAAGACAGGCGCAGTTGCTATGGGGCTAGCAGGAAAATCTGTGCAGGGCCTAAGCAGTATCATTAACCTGGGTCTAAGAAGAACTCTCAAGAAAAGCCCCTGCTGTGGTAGCTGCAGGATGAAGCAAAAGGACTCCAGTGGCCCCCCCTCCCCGAGCCGGAATAGGTTCTGACCTGTTTATTTAGTGTTATAAGCCTTAGAGACATATAGTGTTGATTATTGTAGAAATAAAAAGAAAACCATTCAATAGTAATAACATAAAATATAATTCTTAATCTTTTCTCACTATACTTAAGAGTGCAACCCAACCCTCGGGAATGTGGTAATTGCTGCAGACTTTGGGTTAAGATACTATTAATGGTCAATAGATAATAAATAATCTTAGGGAGTAACTTTAGAGAAAACATGTTTTTCACATCATCTTACAACTGTAGCCAGAGCCTTTAATTGATATCTGTATACTTTGTTCTTATTCTTTCAACCCATAATATTTACCAGAATGTATCTACTAGTTATGCTTTGACTACATGTGAGCTATTTTTTCCCTCATATACTGACTGTTTAAACATTCTATGTAATCTAAGAAACAAATATCCTTTGTAGTCTTAGGAAGTGAAATGTGAAGATCACTTAGTCAGTTTTTTTACTGGGAACCTTGAGAAGTTGGAATGATCTCATCCTGTCTATCTTTGCAAAACGTATACTTGCTGTGCTTAGAAAAAACTATTAAACCCTAAAGGAATAATAAACTTTGGGCAGTCCTGATAAGAGAATGACTCCACGTCATTTGTCCTAGACCAGCCCTCACGCAGGGAACCCTGAGACAGTCGGAATTCCTGAAGCAGGAGCTGGCCTCCCTAAGGACGGTCTCCGGCAATTTTTAGCTTTCCATTTTCTGTATTGCTATCTACAGTAAGCTTAAAAAGGCTGGTTTACAGTCCCATCTAAAAATTATAATTACTTCAGTTTATTCTCTCAGTAATAATTTTTAGATCTAAACTTATTATCTTTCCCTTGGATGACCTTCTTAGGTCCAAACGTACTTGTGATAGAGGTCATTTCAGGCTAAGAGACATTGACAATTTTATTCAATACAAGTAACTGAGAAGTGCCGTAAAATATACTAGATATTATAAAGTTTCCCATATAATCTGGTACTTTTCCGAAGGATGAATTAGTGGTTAATGGGCATATGTAATTGTAAGAGTGTGTAAATCATGCACATCACGCATCACGCACAGTAAACATTTAGAGTAAAGATATAAGCATAGAATGGGGATTATGCATTTGGGCAGGTTTTGTAGAAATTTTGTGCTATGAGCATTATAGCTCCTTTATAAGATCATTACTGGAATCAAGACAATGAGCAGATACACCACCCATAAAAGTTTCCTGGTAATGTTGCTTTCCCCATTCCAACTATCACTGGTGTGCTTTCTATAACTATAGATTATTTTGCATTTTCTTTAGAATTGTATGTAAAAGGAATCATACAATATGCATGTTTTTTCAGCATAATTATTTTGAGATTAATTGATGTCATTGTCTGCCATTTGTTATTTTTTAGCGCTGAGTAGAAAGCAATTGTGTGGACATACTACATATACTTTATCCGTTTACCTATTGTTGGATAATTGGGTTGTTTCCAGGATTGGCCTATTATGAGCAAAGATATTTTAATCAGTTGCATATAATTCTTTGTGTAGACACATCATTCATTTTTTGGATCATATGATAGGCATATGTTTAACTTTTTTTAAAAGTTTTATTTTTCATTTCTTTTTAACATTTATTCATTATTGACAGACAGACACAGAGTATGAACAGGGGAGAGGAAGAGAGAGAGGAAGACACAGAATCCGAAGCAGGCTCCAGGCTCTGAGCTGTCAGCACAGAGTCCGATGCCTGGCTTGAACTCATGAACTGTGAGATCATGACCTGACCTGAAGTCGGACACTTAACCAGTTGAGCCACCCAGGTTCCCCTAAAGGTTTTTTTGTTTGTTTTGTTTGGTTTGATTTTTTTTTATTTAATTTTGAGATAAAGGGAGAGAAAGAGCAGGGGAAAGGCAGAGAGAGAGGGAGAGCGAGAAAGGCTCTACACCAGTAGCACTGAGCCCAATGAGGGGCTCCATATGAGATCGTGACCTGAGCCAAAACTAAGAGTCAGCCAACTGAGCCACCAAGGTGCCCTGGCATATGTTTAACTTTTAAAGCAACTGACAAATTGTTTTTCAAAGTAGCTGCACTATGTTACCTTACTACCACCTGTGAAGGAGCTTTGTTTGCTCCGCATCATCACCAGTACTTAACATGGTCAGTCTTTTAATTTCCAGATTTCTACGAGGTGTGTAATGATATCTCACTGTAGTGTTAGTTTGTGATTTTCAACTAATGATGTTGAAAAGTTTTCTATATGCTAATTTGTCATCTGTATGTCTTTATTTTTGGTGAAGTGTGTTCCAATATTTTATCCACTTTTTAAAAAATGTCTATTTTTGAGAGAGAATGCACAAGCAGGGAAGGGGCACAGAGAGGGAGAACGAGAATCTCTAGCAGGCTCCACAGAGCCCAATGCGGGCTCAATCTCATGAACCGTGAGATCATGACCTGAGCTGAAATCAAGAGTCTGACACTTAACTAAGCAACCCAGGTGCCCCCCCACCTTTTTTTACTGAAATATTTTACCCACTTTTAAATTATGTTGTCATTTTTTTATTGAGGTGTAAATGTTCCCTATTTATTCTTGATGTAAGTGCTTTGTCAGATTTTTGTTTTAAAACTACTTTTTCTCAGTATGTGACTTAATTTTAATTTTCCGAACAGTATCTTTTGAAGAGCAAAAGCTTTCAATTTCAATGAAACTCTAATTACTGATGTTTTCTCTCATGACCTGTACTTTTTGTATTACATATAAGAAATATTTGTCAAACTTATCCTATCTTATAAAAATGTTATAATTTTATTCCTGACATTTAGGTCTATGATCCATTTCAGAGTTTTTATTTTTATTTTTTGGCATGAGGCAAGGTTGAGGTTTCATTTTTGTTTTTGCATGTCTACCCAACTGCAACATTTGCTAAAAGATTATTCTTTCTCCATTTAATTTTTTGGCAACTTTGTTAGAAATTTCTTCCTTTCTTTTCAGAGACGTGGCCAAAAGAGACGAATTTCCTTAAAAATTGCCTCTCTGCATTTTACTTTGTTTAACCCTTTTCCTAAGAGTGCAACCTTTTGAAGATGCCCTGATTATGTGAGTCTTCTGGGCCTGGTCCCTCTCTGTCCCAACCAAGGCATTGTGTCACATCTTTGTGCATGTTTGTGGCTATTAAAAGAAAAGTCCTAATCCCTGGACCAATAAATTTCCTCTCTGCTTGCTTGCTTTCCTGAATTCCTGTTTTTGGTATAGAATATTTCCTTAATTTGTCAGCTTTATGCATTTAAGAGCCATTTTAGAACCATTTCACACAGCACTTAAAAAAAAATTTGAAGGACAGGACAAATAGTCCATCACACTGCTGAGAATGGAATTTTGTACACCTAATTTCGGCATGAGTACTGTACAGCTTCATGGAGACAAAACTTAGAACTCACTGCACTGATTTTGTAGCAAATCTGGGAAGCGGTGATTTTTCCAGCTGGCAGCTTGATACAGCACTTTGAAGTCTGGCAGTACTCAAGAGGAATCGGTACCATGGAGGACAGGCTTTTACATGTCATATAAATAAAAACCAATAATCAGATGAATTACTGCATAAAGTATTGGTAGCACTTTAATAGAGGCATTTATTTCTATTTTTCTTCACGTGTGCCATCTCTACCAGTATAGTCCATGTACCCCTTGGTATAGGACTATAGGTATTTTTGGTGCTTTTATAGAATTCTATTTCAGTAAAGTATCTGGACCTCTCAAGCACATTTTGATTTTGTGGTTAATGTTCCTGCTATAATTATTGTTTTCTCATTTGTCTTTTTATATATTATTCCTCACAGTTTTTCTTTTGTTTATAAGGTAAAAATGACTTTGAGAGTACAAATGCTCTCTCCTTTACTTCTGTGTCTTTCTTCTCCCTTCTGCCCTGTAGCAGTATGTTATGTGCACTACCTGCCATAAGGCTTTAAGCTCTGCTTGGCATATTCTTTCAAGTGTTTATTTTTCATAGGTGAAGTTCCTCTGCTCTCTGCTGTCCTTCTGTATGCCTTTATGTTAACGTCATTCATAGTGTTTCCTTCAGCCTACTCTGGGTTTCATGAATGAGTAGTAACATAACAGTGAAAAAGTAAGTAAAAACACAAGAAAAAAATCTTGATTTCTGATATGTGGATTCCACATTATCATGGAACATTAAGACCCTGGTGATTTCTAACAACAGCATGAAAGAGATACAATAGTCAGCTTGAAGTAGAGAGTGAAAACAAAACAAACTTTTTCTTAAAGATTCTAGATAGTCTGTCACTCAAAGGAAATCCCCATGTATATAACATCTCCTTTTACTGGTAATGATATATCAATAACAGAAATGGCAAGATTTTCTGACAGGGGTTTTATAAACACCCTGCCTTAATTTTTCTGTTACCTCTCCTACCACTTTACCTCTTCAATTGTCTTACCTTCAACAAAGCAAAAATGGTTCATTATTATTAAATTTAGCAACTGGTTTTCCTATTCAGAAAAAAATTGGAATTATTCAGTGTCGATTGCTGGCCATGTCGATCATGTAGTATGGGCCTATGTTTCTATTTAATTTACTCACTTGATAAAGTACAATACTTAAACTATATGAATATTAAATGACTTCAAATATTTCATCATCTCTTTCTATGTGCCTCATTTTTGTGATGGGAGGAATAGAATACTTAACATATATAAATCGCTTAGAACAGTATCCAATACATAATGTTAAAGAAGTATTTCTTGTTATTACCAATTTTCCCCTCTCATCATTACTGCTTTCTACATCTACCTGCAATGGCCTTTCTTCCATTTTTGCTTAGGGAATTCTACCCATTATCCACAGCCTTCCCTAACTCTCCTTATCTATATTTATAGCTCCTTTTTTGGTCCTCCCACTCTTTGCTTACATTGTTACTATAATTCTACCCACATTCTACTTTTTTCATATGGCCTGCTGTATATATGTTTAGGTGGATGGGAGAAGGAGGTTTTGCACTATAATCTCCAGATGGAAGGATCAGTTTTGTTTACATACAGCATAGCATAGAACAACTGCTTAAAATATGTTAGATGAATTGCCAAGATTATATTGCTGAGGCATAAAGGAATATTTGTAGGTGGCGATTCTGGCCCATTTTTTTCCATCTCGAATTAAGATTTTATAGACCAAAGTAGCTACATACAGTTGGAAGGATTCATTGCTACTTATTTGAAAGATGTATTGGCAGCTTGGTACAGTACTTTGAAACCTGGCAATATTCAAGAGTGATTGGTTCTGTGAAGATTTATTAAAATTTATTTTGACAGAGAGTGTGAGTGAGGGAGGGGCAGAGAGAGGAGAGAGAGAATCTCAAGCAGGCTCTGCACTATCTGCATGGAGCCCAATATGCAGGGCTCAATCTCCTGAAATGCGAGATCATGATGTAAGCCAAAATCAAGAGTCGGATACTTAAACGACTGAGCAAACCAGGTACCCAAGAGTTAAAATATATTTAATATAGTAAGGTATTTCTCTTGTCTCCTTAATTTAATTAGATGTATAGAAACAGCAGGTGAAAATCACTATCTGAAAACCTAAATCGCTAGAAATAAGTCAGGTAGTGACATTGTAAAGACCAGAATTCTGGAGTCCTGATTCTACATCAATGTGATGTATTGCTTCTATTCCTCTTCTTGCCAAATTCAGAGGCAAGCTGACTCAGGAGGGAGGTGAGCAGTTTTGAAGAAAGCTAGTTTAGCTTTCAGAGCAGAATACACTGAATATGTTCTTTTTTTAGCCCAGAAAAAGCAGTCCCTACACTGTCTTTAAACATGTTAAACACCTGAATTCAACTTCTTACTCACACCTAACTTTAGATATCTTTTAATAGGAATGACTGTTTTTACTATGACCTTCTGCCTTATGTTCTGACTCTCCCACAGAAGTGCTAAGAAGTGGTACATTGAGGTGCACGTGCTCCTATGCATCAGCATTCCTGTGTCTCTGACGAATGGATAAAGAAGTTATGGTACTTATATACAATGGACTACTACGTGGCAATGAGAAAAACTGAAATCTGGGCATG
>PITB01027226.1:0-20493 GCA_004024585.1 Paradoxurus hermaphroditus
GCTTTGGCGGGACATAACCGGGGCCTCGGGAAGACACGGACCTGCTGCTGGCTTTTACGGCTGTAGTCCCTCAGATCACCTGACGTTTCTCTGCTACACGAGACAGCGGCAGTGGGACCCGGACTAGCTGGGGTTACGTGGAGGCAATGTCAGCTGCTCTCGCTCGGGTCACTTGCTGCCCTGAGGCACAGCCTCGTCCAGGAAGACATTGTCCCAGGACAGGTGCAGCCAGGATGGGGGCCACTGGCACCTGCGGGTCCCGAGCATGTGAACAGTGCCCGGCGGGCCGAAGAACCGAATTCTGAAGTCTGCTGGGTCCCGGGAACAGCACGCACCTGAAGGACACAGTATGACGGCTCCTCCCTGCTCCCGCCTGCTGCCCTCGCAGTCCCCCGGTTTATCCCCACAAATAAAGGCTCAGGACTACGGAGCTCCTGGTAACATTTGGCTGGTGAGAGCGGAGAATGGGAGGGGAGAGTTTATGAAACTTTAGTCCGGTTCTCTTTCTGTATTAATACATGAACAAATACAGGCGTTTACCTTCTGTGCCTCAGAGAACACCGTGGACCACCCATCCAGAGTCTGCCCGGGGTCTCGCCCTGCCTCGCACCTCTGAGGGTGACGACCCTGCGGTTTCACCGGTTTCAGCACTTCGCGCTAAGCACTCATAAATACTTGCAGAATAATAACTTCCCCGCTCACTGCTCATCTTAGAAGAGCCGCAGGATTGGGTCTAGTGATTCGAGCAAATCGCAGGCCTCGGGGTGCATCAGTGCCAGACTCACGCCACATGGACGAAGGGTTCCGAGGGATTTCTGTCTCGACTGTCCCAGCTGAATGGAAATCCCCCAACCGCCGGGGCTCAGGGGAGGGGAGACGGTGGGTGACTGTGGGGCACGTGCGTCAGAGGAAGACGTTTGGGAACGACGCTCATGGCTATAACCTGACCCCCAGACGCCAAGACACACGCATACGAAGGAGCAAGACTTCAGGTGGTAGGTTCTCTTTTAACCTAACACGAGTTCTCATCTCTTACTTCTTTTAAGAAAAAAAGAGTTGAAAATAACTAGCGGCCTAGGGGAGAACAAACAGCAAACCTCTGAGCGAGTGGCCAGAAATTGGAGAAGTCCCAGTGCTGCAGGACAAGGAGACACAGGCACAAATGTCACACGGCACAACGTACAGGAGGGACGGTCTCCTCCCATGCTCTCATGCCTCCGGGCCCTGGGGGACCCCAAAGTCACCATCTGTCCAAAAAACGGAGTCTGCGACAGGCCAAGCATCCATGGAGTCCTCTGCCACGGCCAAGGACAGGTCTGCAAGGACCGAACTACGAGGTAAGTGTAGTCTGGATTAGGACTCTGTCTTCTCTTTGTGGGTGCACGACTCCTCATTAATCGTGTCCTGACACCACTACTCTTCCGTTTCCAAATGGCAACAAGCAGATCCCACACGAGCAATTACAGACTTGCTTCAATCCGTGCAGCATGACAGGCCCCAGAGGCATTTTCCAGACCCCAGAGGAGAAAGAACAGACGGCCAGGCCGTGCTCAGGGTGTCTCATCAGGAGCTGGCCTCACGTCGTCACACACACCACCCCTCTGCCCCGGCCACCCGTCCCTTTTACGAGTCCTCAAACACGATTGCAGGTTTGCACGTGCTCCCCTCGCCCCTTCCCTCCAGTCCCGACACCACGGCCGGGACGGTCACCCTTTGAGGGCCGTGCAAGCCCTCGCGCCATCACCCCACAGGCCCCCTGCTCTCCTCTGCTGGCCTAGAGTTCTGTATTCTTCTCTGGTGCAAAGGAAACATCATTCTTATCGTACTTATTCATTGTGATTCTGATGCCCAGCTGGGTAGAGGCCTTGTCTCTTGGTAGGAAGACCTATTTCCTGCCCTTCCGAATTCCTGGGCGGTCCCCATCAGATACGTGAATTAATGGCCAGACTGCGGGACGACGATGGGAATCTACGAATGAAGAATCTACGTAAGCTATTTAATATTTGGTGATAAATGGGATTAAAATAGGATATACTGTGGTCCTGGCAGTGATTTTAATTTGATCAATCAAAACGATAACAGATAACGTCACAGAACAACAAAGCTCATGCGGGGGACTGATCCAACGAATCCTCAGAAAGACGTGCTGGAGCCTGAAGAGCCCAGAGGGGTAAGACGGAAGCTCCACTTTACAGAAGGTGAAGAGAGAAACGCAAACGGGCCAGGATAAAATTAGTTCCTACCTGACTGACCCCTGAAAACATTCTCTACGGCTTAAATGTTTTAGAAACAAATAAAACTCTAAAAAACAAAACAAAACATCCACCAGGCGGGGCCATTTGTGGCCTGGATGCAGGGCACGTGTGACTTCCTGTCCGTGCCCACTTCAACCGCAGGGCCGGCGCCGTGAGGACCCCCTCCGACGCCCCGTGAGCACGCACGCCCTCACCAAGTCCCAGATACATCCTAAACGTTAACACCTGAGATCATCAATAAAACAGCAACACACGACAAACCACAAAAGGACACTGAAGAGACTCCACGTGCAAGTTCACAGACAGACCGGCTGGCATTCCAGCGGCTCTCCTGTGGCGGGCAGGGGACAAGGGAAGGCGGGAGCGCGTAGCAGCCTCATTTCCAGGATTCTCAGTGAGGACGTCCTTCGCGCACTGTCCCCGATGCAGGAGCCATGGCCACGCCTGCGCTCGCTTCGTGGGTGTCTCCCTGGTGTGAAAGACTCGGCACCTCCGTCAGCGCCTCCGTAAGTACGTGCTGCGCCGAGTCCCAGGGCTCGGGTCTTCCTGTGAAGACGACCCCGCAGTGCTGCTGCCCCAGTGGGGCGCCGACGTGACCCCCAGAGCCTGCCTCGTGCTAGAGGGTGTCCCTCCGTCACTGCCAACACGGCTCAGCTCCGCTGGCTTCCGGCTGCTCCCACTGTCGGGAAGAGTCTCGCCACCCACCCACCTAGCTAATCTGGCCAGGACCCCAACCACCGGCCACGATTTTCTTCCCTTTCTGCCTCCACATCCAACTACTCACCAAGTCCGGTAGGTTCTCCCCTGTAAGCCCTCCGAGCGTGAAATTTTCTCCAAAGTCCACTGTCTTTCACCCGAAATACTGTGACTACTGTTCTGGCAGTGTTCCCGTCCACGTCTGTCCACGCCAGCAGAGCTCCCGTCCATGTCCGTCCACGTCCGTCCACGCCGGCAGAGCTCCCGTCCATGTCCATCCACGTCCGTCCACGCCAGCGGAGCTCTCGTCCATGTCTGTCCACGTCCATCCACATCCATCCACGCCGGTGGAGCTCCTGTCCACGTCCGTCCACGTCCATCCACGCTGGCAGAGCTCTCGTCCACGTCCGCCCACTCGCCACAGTGCAGGTGATGGACCTCTCTAAACTGCAGACGTGATTGTGTATCTTTTATGCTGAAAACCACATCATTTCGCCCCTGTTAGGACGGCCACTGTGAAATAACCTGTCGTCAAGGGTGCGCACCGCCGGTGGGGACAGAACAGCACAGCAGCTGAGGGGACAGTCAGGCGGTTCCTCGAAACAAAATCACCGTCCGATCCGGTAACTCCACGTCTGGGAACGTGCCCCAGAGAACTGAACGCAGGAATGCAAACAGGCGTGGGCACACCCGGTTCACAGCGGCATCATCGCAGGAGAACAAAGGCGGACGCGGCCCACACGGCCCTCACCGATGCGTGGGCACACGTGTGTGTGCGCGGCCTGTAGAATACCGTCCAGTTCTGAAAAGGGAATTCTGACACGTGCTCCAACCTGGAAGCACCCTGAAGACACCACGCAGGGTGAAATCAGCCACAGAAGGACAAACACCGTGTGATCAGTGTACGAGGTGCCGACAGCTACCCGCGCCAGGGACAGGAAGCAGGACGGTGGGTGCCAGGGGCTGGGGAGCGACCGGTGGGAGACAGTGTCCTGTGGGCACGGAGTGTCAGTTTGGGAAGGTGAAGAATGTTCTGGAAGGGGATGCTGGTGTGACTTTGCAGCAGCATGGGTGTACTGGCTGCTACTGAGCGGTGCCCACTAAAGTGGCTATGGTGAGCGGTCGTACGGTGGGCACGTCCTTCTGCAGTAAAAAGATAGACGCCCGCACACAAACATGATGCCCGCCGTGGGCTCAGGACGAGGTAACAGCACAGCCCTTACTGTGCTCTGCGAGGGCCCTGGGGTGGGCATCTAGGTCGGGCCCCTCCCCTCCTGCTGCCCTCTCCCCTCCTCCGGGCTCCCGGCTCTGGACCAGTCGCTGGACAACCGTGCCCATGTCCGCACGGCCGCCCACGCCTCACAAGATCGCGGCCGCCAGCGTGCTTCCCTGTGTCCCTTCCTGTCACCTTACGGCTCCCAGAGGCAAACAGTCTCACCTTGTGTAGAATGACATCTTCGATGCCCCGCACGTGTGCGAAAGGAGGACAGAGCCGGGAGCACACGTTTCACACCGAAGTGTGTCACAGACACAATGGGAAACAGACCCCTCCTTCACGGGCATCTTTTAAAGATCCTACGTTGGTTACAAGTAGTGGATCAAAAGGCTCAAATTCTTGAGAAACAAATCCTAAATATGAAAAGTTTCTCATGTAACAGTCCACACTTTTTTCTATAACTTTTCTTGATGGACAAATATGGCATTTTATCTTTTTTTTTTTAATTTTTTTTAGTGTTTATTTTTGAGAGAGAGAGACAGAGAGCAAGCAGGGGAGGGGCAGAGAGAGGAGACACGGATTTGAAGCGGGCTCCAGGCTCTGAGCTGTCAGCACAGAGTCCGATGCAGGGCTCGAACTCACGAACCAAGAGATCATGACCTGAACCCAAGTCGGATGCTTAACAGACTGAGCCCCCAGGCGCCCCCAATTTTTATGTTTCTTAATGCCATTCTACCTAAAGCTCTATGTACACAGAACTCCCCTCCCTTTACAAATAAGTCTGTGGGAACTGCTGGGCCCTGCAAATATTGGCCCACCTGCCACATTAAAAGAATTGGTTCCCTGCCCACGGCTTTAATATTTTGTGAAGTTTTTTAAAGGAGGGATCGGCTTCGAAATGTAGAACCGTCTCCCTCACACGCTGCAACCATACAGCTGCTCACTCTCAAGCACCGATATCGACGACCACACGATTTCACAGTCCACTACTCACACCGCATGACTTGGAGTGGAAAGCTGGCCACACAAGACACTGGCAGGACGCGCCTGGGAACCGGCTTCCGCCAGCCCCTCCCGACCCCGGGAAATGGGTTTGCCGAGTGCCCCTGCTCCCCGTAGTCCTGTGACTGAAACCCCCACGTGGACAGTGCATACAGAAACTGCAGGAATGCGAGCAGAGGAACGTCCCCCAGGCCCTGAGCCCCGTGGCCCCTCCCTCCTCTTTCTTCCCCCCTTTTAGAACACGGAAACCAGGTAATGTCAACAGGAACCAGAACCCGATAAGGGTGAGCAGTATTTATTACTTGATCCCCACTGGGATCTGACTCTCTTTTTTACTTAAGTATAATTGACAAATAGCATTATAGTAGTTTGAAGGGCATGACCTAATTTGATATTTGTAGACGCTGTGAAAATAGCACCCCCCAAAATATCGAGTTATCGTCTGTCACCACATACAGTCACAGACATTTTCTCTTGCCACAAGAGTTTTTAAGATCGACTCTATTAGCAGCCTTCGAATATACAACACGGGGGCGTCTGGCTGGCTCAGGCGGGGGAGCGTGCGACTCTTGCTCTTGGGTTGTGAGTTTGAGCCCCATGTTTGAAAATCTTCAAAAAGACACAAAAATCAAGTATAAAACACAGTGTCATCAGCGACGGTGACCGTGTGGGTGTTAGGCCCCCGGGACCTGGAGCCGGAAGTCCGCACCGACACACGCAGATGGAGGACGGCGGCTCAGCGATAAGGGAGAGCCGTTCGGGGAGCCTTAGAAACGCGAGGCTGAGCTGGCGCGGCCAGGAGCAAGGTCCTCACAGGGCTCGGGGCCCAGGAGCCGCAGAGCCGGCGAGACCAGCGTGTGAGCATGACGCAGAGCAGGAGCCAGACAGCGGCAGGAGGGGCCTTTCTCAGCCACCCCAGAAAGAAACGTCCTAAGTGGGCCAGGGTGTGGACCGCAGGAGGGTCGGCGCCCACCAAACACCGCGCGCCAGACCACGACCCCTCCTGCCCTAAGCCAGACGCCCGCCGGGAAAGGAAAGCGCGCCCCGCTCAGGCGAAATCCACCGCCGGGAAACGGGAAGGGATGCCGGTCGCTCCGACCACCGCGCACCTCGGCAGACGCACTGCCATCGCCGGCCTGTGGCGCCCTCGGGGAGAACCCGTGGGCCGGGACTGGGGGAGGCGCGTCTGGGGCTTTGCAGGCTGCCAGACCCTGAACTGCTTCCCCACAAGGAGTTTCCAAAGTCCTGTGCCGCGCGCCTGTGGGTCCCACCCGTGAGCGGGGGCTGCTCTCCACACGCTACAGGCCCACCCCGAGCACATGAAGGAAGAGGAAGGACACGGCTGCTTTCCCGCTTTTTCGTCATAAAGCCTGGTCACTATCGAGACTAGCATTTGGGCAGCCGCCTCACAAGCGTGTCCCCCACAGGAGGCAGAACGCCTACCAACACAGACAGACCTCTGTCCGCCGAGGCCACGGGGGACACGTAACCGCCTTGCCGGCAGGAAGGCAGACAGAGTCTGGGTTGGAACTCGGCGGACAGAGTTGGGACAGTGTATCTGGCTGCATGTTGGTCTCTCTCCCTCCGGGGCGCCAGACACTCACCTGCCGCTGGCCGCGAGCTGTGGCGAGGGCTGGTGCGGGAAGTGGCCGGGCCACGGGCAGTGCGGGCAGAAGCAGGCCGGGGGCTGCAGGCAGCAGGCGGGCTGGTAGGCGGGCGCTAGGTGTGGACACAGGGGTGCCGGGAAGTCCGAGCGCGGCGGCGGGCAGCAGGGGGCCGGGCCGGGGTCGGGCTGGGGCTCCGGGGCAGCGCTTCGGGTGGCCGGCGGGGGACAGGGCGGGCGAGCGGGGCAGCGGCACAGGGCCGGGGCTCGCTGCGGGCCGTCGGCGGCCAGGAGGGATGACTTCGCTGTGCCGTTGACCCGTGGGCATCCGTTCTCGATCACTTTTGTTCCGGGGGCTTCTGCGGGAGAGAGGTGATGGGTGGCGAGGTCCCCGTTGTGGGTCGTGAGGGCGCCGGGGCCACCACTGCTCAGAACCACAAAATCACGGTTCCCGCTGCTCACGGCCATGCTCCAGTTTCTCGGCCCTACGAGAGAACGGACAGAAAAGCATCCAGTGACGGCCGGGCAGACAGGCAGACAGGGCGGGAAGCATTCGGTCCCCGTGCGGATGCCACTGTGTTGGCCCCACTCTCTCTACTCCACAGATGGCTTCCTGCTGTGTCCAGAGGTCCCCGTCCCAACTGCACCTCCCCCCTCTGCTTTCAGACCTGCTGCTCCCCCAGTCCTGTCCCCATCCTGTCCCAGCCCCAGTCCTGTCCCTGTCCAGCGTCCATCCCCACTCCTGTCTTGTCCCCCATCCCATCCCCGTCTCATCCCCATCCTGTCCCCACTGGAAGCATGGGGGAGCAGTCACGACGGTGTAGGAGGGGAGGGAGGGGCAGCCACTTCGCCTGTGAACCCTCCACCAGGCATGGGTGTGACAACGCAGGTGTTACGGACACAATGAAGGGCCACCCTGAGGGCAGTAAGTTGTGCAGGTTAAAATAATTTGAATAATCTTAAGAACACCTTATGTCAGGGTGCCCGGGCGGCTCAGCTGGTTAAGCTTTCTGCTCAAGTCATAATCTCACGGTTTCACCCCAAGGCCACCTGGGGGCGGGGTCTCACCTCAAGGCCACCTCGGGAAGGCTCTGTCACCTCAGCTTCCTTTTGCTGAAGAAGGTATCTCCACCCCCCACTTTTGCTATAACAACAGCAAAAAAGCTGATGCAAGTATTCCAGAACCAGTAAAGACATACATCAGAGGAGGTCGAAAGGGCCCTGGACTTTCTCAAGACCGGCTGAAACCTCAGACGCTGGCCCGGCTTCGTGAGAGCCGTGCTCCCGGAACCAGACGCTCCTGGCACAAACACTCCACACGCAGTCACGGCTCCTCGCCCTCCACCCGGGCCCCCTCGCCTTCTCTGCAGGACTCCGCGCAGCCGCCCCCGCTCCTGGGGACCCAACACCTCCCTCCTCTCCAACCAGGGGATTGAAGGGGACGCTTTCGCTGGATTTTTGGTTTGTTTTCACCATCAGGTGCGTTACTATCCTCAGAGGGACTATTTGTCCATCAATCCTACAGATGCTAATCACGGCCAAGCCAGCTACGGAACAACAACCCAAATCCTCAAAGTTTAACAAGAAACTGGGCTGCAGACAGAATGTCATGGCCTGTGACAGCCCGCCCCAGGGCCTGACGTCCCTGCAGACTCTCCGATTCCACTCGCTCCCCGTCTCCTGATTGGGTGCTTCTTCCAAGAGAACTTTGTAACCAGAATCACGACAATCATTTTCTCTTATTTTTTGCTGCAGACGCATCTTCTGCTGCTTACATAAGAGCTAGATGGATCTCTGTGGGGCAGCCAGGGGCCTCGTCACCCCTTAGAACATCCCCCCATCCCGCTGGTAAAATGCAGTCCAAGTGCCAAATAACGGACTTACAAATGAATTTTTGGAACATAACCTGCTCCTTAACCTGGAGACTTCTTCGGATGAAGTAAAAACTAGTGGAAAGTGAAGAATAATTTGAACTCTGACTGGCTTGTATTTGAAGTAAGTCATGAGTGTTCTAAGATTCAGTCTCTTTAATCATACAACAGGAACAATCAAGTTGACTTTATAAATAAGTTGTGAATTTGAAGTAAAAAATAATTAAAAGCAAACACGGAGAAGAGATTACTCTAAGAAATATCTGAGTGACGTTTGGCAGATGCGTCCGTACAGGAGATCGGGTGGTCAGCGAGACGGCACCGTCTCCATCTGACGTCCAGGACGACCCGACGTCCACCCAGGGAAAGGTCTTTAACACGGAGACAGGGGAGAAAAACACGTGGCCTGAGCCGAAGACAGAGCTACCAGGAAAGCTGACGGGACAGAGGAAGAGCCAACATGGGAAGGTGACACCCTGGTGACGAGTGTGCTGCCACGCGACCATGAAAGCGGTGATAACAGTACTTAACGGTGAAGTTTAAGGCCAGTTTTGAGTCAAACACCGTGAATGCCTGTGTACAACGGCTCCTCGGTTATCGCCCGCTTTCCCCGGGGGCCGGAGCACGTGGGCGCAGCCAAGAGGAAGCGTGAGGCACCGGCTTGGGGTGCGACGGGGCCCCTGGCCAGAAGTTTAGCGTATCTTCCTGTTGTCCCTGCCAGTCCCAACACCACCGGTCCGGCAGCCCTCAAGTCACCTTTTGTACCAGTGTCTTTATGTCTTCGTGTGTCGGCAGTTTGGGGGCTACATGGCCTTTGGCCGAGGACTATCTTCTGATTGCTTTTTAAATTTTAATTTCCCTTTGCTTTGTGCCTCAGTTCTTCACACATATGAATCAGGATAATAACCAACATCCGTCTCCTAGGACCACGACGAGCATATAAAAATGTTTTGAAAATCATTGAGGGCTTAGAAGAGGCAGGACAGGCCGAAGCTCAGCTTACAAGGCCAGCATTGTCCCGACAGTAACACCAGACAAGGGCACGGCAAGGAAAGGGAATCACAGGCCAACACCCCTGACAAACACGGCTGCAAAAACCCTCAACGAGATACCAGCAAACTGAATTCGATGACACATTAAAACGATCACACATCATGATCCAGTGGGGCTTATTCCAGGGACACGAGGGTGGCCCCACACTCACAAGCCAGACAGCATGACTCACTGCCACCCACTGAAGGGCAGAAGTCATACAGTCTTCCCGGCAGATGTAGAAATGGCTTTTGACAAAATCCAACATCCATTTAGACAAAAACTCTCAGGAAAGTGGGCACCGAGGGAACACAACTCAACATAACAGAAGGCGTATATGACAGGCCCACAGCTAACATCATACTCAAGGCTCACCAGAAACAACAGGAGGAGGTCTAGTCTCACCCCTTCTACCTAACACACTGTTAGAAGTCCCGGCCACAGCAATTAGGCAAGAAAAAGAAAGAAAGGCATCCAAATCAGAACGGAAGTAAAACTGTCACTATTTACAGATGACATTACATATATAGAAAACTGAAAGATTCCACCAAAAAAAAAATTAGAATAAATGAATTTGGTAAAGTTGCAGGATATAAAATAAATATACGAAATCACAAAGGGCTGTGTATTTATAACGGAAGAATTAATTGCTTGACTGAGTGTTAAGAATATAAAAAGATAAGGAATAATGCTCCTGGCTTTCAAGCCAAAATTATGCTTTAAAACGGCAGCTGAAGACATCCATAGCTTAGAAGAAATGGTGTGAGTGAACCTAAGTTTGAACGCTGACTCTTCTAGTTTCTACCTTTGAGAACCTAGGTCAAATTATTTACACCCTTACAGTCCCTAAGCCTTGCTTCTTCTTAGAGTTAGATTTGAAATGCAAATTAGCACGACCACCTAAGAGAGCAACGTGCTACTACCCATAAGAACCTTAAACACGCCCACAGTACTAGGAGGGTACCTTTTGGACATACTCAAGCAACATGTAAAGACAGATGTACAGATGAGGTTGTGACAGACTGCACCGCTGTCCAAACCTGTGAAAACTGGAAACAATCTAAAACATCAGTAATAGACTCAAATCCTGTCGTATCTGCACCTTGGGCATTCTGCACAATAAAAAAGAACGAGTTGGATCGGGCTATACTATGGGAAGAAGTCCAAAGTACATCTTTACGTGTAAATAAAACCTACCCACAGAACAGCCCATATGGTATGAATCCGTCTATTTCATTAAAAAAGGGGAGAAATACACACATGGTTATGATACACACATAGTTTCTAGAAGGACCTAAGAAAATGCTAACCCTTTTTCCCGCTGGAGAGCTAGAGTGGGAATTTTGGAAGGGTGGAGAAAACTTCACAGCTCACTTTCTGTACCGCGTACAACTTTTACTCTAAGTGTGTCTTCTTTATCGCGGTGAAATCCTAATAAAACCACATAAAGTCTCTAGCACAGTCACGAACAATGAACAGAAAGTAGTTATCATTAAAATGTAAAAATAGAAACAAAATTATTTTACCTTAAAAGATAACTAAACATCTATTCACTGGATGCATTTTATCTATTTTATTTTATTTTTTGTTTAGAGAGAGAGAGTACACACGAGCAGGGGACGGGCAGAGGGAGGAGAGAGAATCTCAAGCAGGCTCCATGCTCAGCACTGAGCCCAAAAGAACCCTGGGATCACGACCTGAGCTGAAACCCAATGGACTGGGCCGCCCGGGCGCCCCTCCACTCACTGGATGCATTTTAAATTGTTCGTCTTCTGGTGTGTACGGCGCTCTTAGGATAACACCCAACGCGATACATGGAGTAACTGGATAAAGCAAGAAATGGGAACAAAGCTAAGGACTAAGGACAGATGAGTACAAAGTACTCAGGAAAAGGTTTCAAAATTTCTTGTCTCGGTGCGTCCGTCCGCCAGGCCTCCAGAAACTACACTTACCGTTGGGCCAAGGCCACGTGTGAACCAGGCCACGTATGAACCACGAGCAGGACTCGACGCCCAGAACGGTGTGGCAGGCGTCACCCCTCCGTTGTGCTACAGAGAGAACTGGACACACAGAGAGTCTCCAGAGGGCGGGGTGTAGCCGGGAACCTGATGCCGAGGGTTTGAGGGCTCTGTGCTAAATGTTGCTCCACCAGCTCACACGATGTGCTCTAGAACAATCCTTTGCTTCATCAGATTCAGAAGAGCAAAGGTCCAGTGAGTGGCGAGACGGGAGCACGAGCACAATCCCACGTTGTCCGTGGTCACCTGTTTTAGAAGCACGATGCTCCCCCCACGGCAATTCCACTAAATAAAACACAAAACTCTAACGCAGTGCTTCTCACACAGAAGGGTCACTTGGGGATGTTGCTAAAATGAGGATCCTGAGAGTGTCCATCTGGAGAGAGGCCGAGGGTCTCCAACACGTGCCCACGCCGCCGGCCCCTGGCACACACTCCGAGTAGAGCGCGAGGCCTTGGTTACGGCGGAACATGCACCATTACAGCAGCGTGGACAAACGAGTGGGGAAACGATGAGAGAGACCGAGAAATAGAGGCCGCTGTTCTGATCGAGGCTGAGAAAAGTGACACATTTTAACAATACACTTTCTAGTTGGTAACTGAGTTTAAGTCTGGCTTGTCTCATAACCTGTAAACTGTTACGTGCACAGAAATAACCAATCAGATTTTAACCGCTCTGGTGCAACTCATAAATATGGATTAAAGTCCCGTGCCCAGTCAAGCGGGCGAGATGGTCTTTTTCTCTCAAGTGGTACCAGATTTAGAAGAGGGGCAGAGAAAGACACCTGAGGCCCCTCTTCACACCAGGTCCGAAGGCATTCTGTCTGGGGAATACTTGTATCCATTACTTATCAATTTGTTTTAAAATGAGACCGTTCCTCTAACGCTGCTTGATATTTCTCCCAAATGATGGCCTCGTTTCTGATCACTGCAGCAAGTCGGCCCATTACCCTCAGAGCTGTGGCCAGGGAGTAAGCAGCTTCTCCGAGGGCAGCAGGGACGCTAACAAGGAAGGGGACTGCAGAGTTCGTCTGTAGCGGGTCTGTCGAAGGGCATCGGCCAGGTTTTGTCTCCAGGGTACGTTTCCCCTCTAAAGGGCTATTAAAACTGGTTTTTTGTCATCTCACTATGTCGAGATAGTACCTCTTAGTACCTCTGTGTGGATATTACAGAGAAAACGGAGGGGCAAAGTATTGAAGTATTAACTCATCTAATCGCACGCCTGGGATTCAGCCTCAGACCAGTCTGCCTCTGAAAGCGAGGCTCTCCTCTACGTCAGGGTGTCTCCAGGGCACCGCCAAGTTCAACGAGCTTTTACAGGACCGCCAGAGGCTCCGGACACAAAATTTGGCATGAAAACTAGCCTCCGAATTCAGTATTCCCCAGGACAGTTTTGGAAGGCACAATTCGGCATCCGAGAGCGTCGGAGGGCTATTCCACCGAATTCAGGAGTGCCTTCCACTCAGGCGTCCTGTTCTACAAACATGAAAAGCAAGCCAGGGGGCCGATCTTGGCTGGCAGGTAGTGTCTGGACGATTTGAAAACATAATTGTGCCCTGACAGCAAAATCTGTATCTTTAATCAAAGAACCAGTTTTCAGGAACTGAAAAGAATAGTCTTACATAAGGAAATCTGATCTCTCCTTCTGAGACAAATTACAATGTCTTATTTTTGTCAGAGTTCATGAACTTTCTACCAAGAATCTCGCCTTCGGTAAGAATGCTTAGCGGTATCTGCACTGAAGCACCTGTGGGAATTTCGCACGTCACCAAGAATTCTACCGGAGTAAGGCAGTGTTGCTCTCGTTCCCCTCTCGTAAACGGCAATACCCGAGCAGCCATCTCCAGGAGAAACAGCGGCAAGCACCCGAGCGCCGTCCACGGACCACGCACTCCACAAGCACCCGAGGGGCACCGGTGTGCTCTCCCTGAGCCACGAAGAAGCAAACTGACGGAACCTGGCAAATCTGAGAGTCACATATGACTATTCTTTTGCAGTGAAAGCTCAACTATTGGTGTATTAAATTTATATCACCAAGAAGGTGGTTTTGACTTGTGGCAACAAACACCCCCTTTGAAAACGGAATCTTCTCTATACGACCTCGTACAATACACGCGATCTGCGCTGATAAAGACGTCCCTAAACTGCGGATGTTGAGCGTGTCCTGGTTTTACGGAAGCTGTCCGTGGTGTTTATAAACGGCTGAACAATACGGGGGAGACGGCCTCCTGGTTCTCCCTCCCAGGGTTACCACAAAGATCTGCACGAGCTAAAGAACCCAGGAAGACAGTACCGTTTCACAGCAAATCTGGAACCCTGAACGGAAAGCAGTCTGGTGCCAGACGGGAGCCGGCTGTCACGGCAGAGCCCGCACAGGCGGGCGCGTGACGGGTTTCCAGTCTCACTGTTCTCCTTCGTTCTGCGTCCAGGGTGCCTTTGGGAACAGGCCCACCTGGGAGGAAAAATGTAAGACGACGCTGACCTGCCACGGTCTGGAGAAAGGGCGCGCGCTGTGTTACCACAAACACTGAGCTCCTAAATCTGCATTTTGAGCACGCCATCGCTGTGCCGACGTCATCAGGATGCTTTCCAGGCACCCGCCTTCCGAGTGGACCCACGGAACTTCTCAGCCCGCACAACACCTGTGTCGTCTCCCCACACTCACCGCACGGCACCCGCTCCGTGTGCACCTGTGGCCTTAAGAAAGAAAGCCTTCTTGTGTCTGAGTTTCAGTGTCAGATGAACTCACCGGTGTAACTAGGAATATGTAAAATAAACCCAGAGGGTTTTTCTACAATTATTAGTATCAATCGTTTTTCAAAAAAGTTCTGGAACACTCTAGTAAGTGGCCGTCATAACCTAGGAGCCAGCCAAGACATTCAGTTCACCTAGACCGTGCTACAAGCTGTGCAGGGGATGCAATAAATACAACAACTGTTCCCAAAGTTACAAATCTATTCCGGCGCCTCCGCCTTTTCTGCACATTAAAACCACTCCAGTAATACACAACACTTACAGACCCAGGGCCCTGGCCCCGGAGGTTCTGATCTAATTCGGGTTGTGATGGACTGTAGTCATCAGCATTTTGCAGAAGCTCCTCAGACGACCCCAATGTGTGGCTCGGGCCGAGACTCACAGATTTAGACTCAGTAAAATTAATGCCGATCAAGTCATAACAGCAAGCAACAGCCGCTACAAGTACTCACCCTTCCTTAATGGCCACACTGCCACTGCGCCCCAAACGGCGTCTGGAACTGGTCCTTCTTGTCGCACGAGCTTCAGAGCGTTTCGACGGTCTTTACTTCTCTTTGTAACAACGAAAGGAGTATTTCTGAAGTTATAAGCGTGGGGGCGATGGTGCAGCAGGGACAGAGATGCGGAGAGACAGACCCACGGGTGGTGTTCACACGGGTCGACGTGAAAAAGTGGAACTAGGCATCGCAGTTCCTTCCGGATCCTGTGACTGAGGGCAGGATCCAGCCAATCGACTAATGAGTTTATTTAACCCTCAAGAAAAATTATGTCCTCTGACCCCTTGTCAATCTTTGAAATGAAGTCCCAAGCGCCTGTATTGAAAGAGCATGTTCCCTAAAGTTCTGTGCCAGAAAGGAAGGAAGGAAGGAAGGAAGGAAGGAAGGAAGGAAGGAAGGAAAGAAAGAAAGAAAGAAAGAAAGAAAGAAAGAAAGAAAGAAAGAAAGAAAGAAAGAAAGAAATGAAAGGAAAGAAAGAAAGAAAGAAAGAAAGGAAGGAAGGAAGGAAGGAAGGAAGGAAGGAAGGAAGAGAAAGAAAGAGAGAGAGAGAAAGAGAAAGGAAAAGGAAGGAAGGAAGGGAGGGAGGGAGGAAAAAGATTTCTGACTGCAGGTTTAGCATCTTCAGCGCTCCAATCCGTGGCTCAGACGCGTTCAGACCCCAGGCCGGCAACCCCCCTCGAGCCCCGCCAAGTGAGAATCCACGATGCTCTGGTGATAATAAGCGGGACCCTCCCGACGGGCCGGGTCCGTGTTCAGGCCCTAAGATTTCCTCTGAAACCATCGCCTCAGTAAGACCGCAAAATGGGCGACATCACCTCGGGGTAGAAGGTTGGCGCCCCCCCGTCCCCAGCTTTCCCAATGAGCCTGGCACACCGCCGGGGAGCCGCAGGACGCCGGGAGCGGTCGACCACCTCACGCGCCTCAGAAACTCACAGAAAACACGTCTCGGAGATAAATCGAACCAGGGGAATTCTACTCCCACATCCCGGGAGGTGAAAGAATGCGGGGGAACGTTTGAAACATCTTCTGTAACTCGGACCCCGAGCTCGGTCACCGTGAAGGGCTCGAGCTTGTTTGGTTGTGAAGGTGGCGTGGGGTTTTCCCACGGTGCTCCTACAAATGGCCTCGCCCCCCCACAGATCCCCCAACCCCGGTGTCTGAGAGAGGGCTCCACCCCCTGCTGCTCTGGGAAGCTGGGAAGCAGTAAACCCTGCCTCCCAGAGCTGCTCCCCAGACGGGCTCTGTCCTCAGAGGCCAGCACACGGCGTCTCAAGGGCGCCCTCCGGGCTGCACGGCAACCCCTGCACGCATCTGCCCGAAATCCCACGGAGGACAGCCTCTTCCTTCAGGGACCCTGAGAGCTCCTCCAGCTCAGGAAGACGTCCACTTCATAGACTCTTCTTTGTTCCACCGGATCCGTGGGGTCACTCTCAGCGAGAGCCCGGGCACGAGTCTCACGAGCCCTTCTTGTCTTTCCTCCCATCGTCACTGCGAACGCCCGTGACCCCGACCTGCCGCCCTTGAGCAGCGGACGAGCCGAAACCACACCACCAGCGACGCGGGCCCTGTTTGCTCGCAAAGGTAACCAAACCGAGTCTTTCAGTTAAACGGGTCCTTATTTAGCAAGCACATAGTAAGCGCCCACTGTGTTCACTGGGAACGTTTTCCTTGGACTCTGCGTGTGTGCGCCTGCACCGACTGCGCCCGCCCGCCGGTCGTCAGAACCACAAAGGCCGGCGGACAGAGGCCACCCTCTCCCCAGTCCTGCTTCTCCAAGTTTTACTGTAGATGCTCTGTTGCGTGTTTTTCCCAAGAAGGCTGACAGGCTGGGCGGTCCATCTGTGCTGCCCTGGACGCCTGCGTTTGCTTCCCGGGGCGGGGCATGATCGGGACCCGCCGTGGTGAACAGCGGGCGGCATTTGCGGAGCCCGTGCGCCAGGCTGCCGGCCGCGCCACTCCCACCAGCCCAGCCGGCATGCACACGCAGGATGGGTGAGCAAACCCTGGCACACGCTAGCGGCTGCCACCAGGGTCAACCGGCTGGGTACCCGCTATGAAGACGAGGGGGTCGGGTGAGCACGCTGGGCGGGTCGGCGCTGTGACACTACTGTCTTCCAGAGGAGGCGAGGATACCAGGGGTTTCCTAGGCTGCTCCGGAGGCCACTCATTTCAGACAGGCACATTTCTCACAATCGGCGCACGTGGCGCCTGCTCGCGATCCCGTAAGTCACAGCTGACGCATAAGCCACCTGAGGCACGGAAAACACACAAAAACACTCGGCCCCGTTTTTGTGTGCTAAGACAAGAAGTTACAGATGAAGTATCATCTAGTAAAACCTTCCAATATGCACAAGACCGGCAGTGAACGCCTTTCGTCGGCTAGAGGGGCCAAGTTGAAAAATAAACGACACAAGGAGAAAAGACTTCATTTTAACATTTTTTTTAAAATTTTTTTTAATGTTTGTTTTTGAGACAGAGAGAGACAGAGCATGAGTGGGGAAGGGGCAAAGAGAGAGGGAGACACAGAATCCAAAGCAGGCTCCAGGCTCTGAACTGTCCGCACAGAGCCTGATGCAGGGCTTGAACCCACGGACCGCGAGATCATGACCTGAGCTGAAGTCGGACGCTTAACCGACTGAGCCACCCAGGCGCCCCCATTTTAACATTTTAAGAAGCAGAAAGGTGTCAGCAGACACTAGACTGCGGACAGCAGCGGATGCGCCACCCGCCATGGGAGCTCACTTAACGCCGTAGCGGCTCCCGAGGCCTCGGAGAGAACCCGGGTTTTCTTAATTACACACGCTCTGACCTAAAAGAACCCTCTTGTGGGTGGGAAGGACAGATTTCATTCTTTGCCTCTTGAGAAGAATACCTGTTAGAGAAAATTTTACCAAACTATAAAACGTGCTCCCACGTTCTGGCACTAGCACCGAGGAGCTCGTGTACAAAGATTACGTGAAGTACCTCAGTGTTCACCAAATTTTTATGTGCTTGATTTCTTCACCATTTACACTTTCCTATCAGACACACGACTATTTCACAGACTAACAGAGCTTGAATTTTCCTGTCAGTACACACACATTCTCCACCCTCGCTTTAACCCGAGGTGAGCGTGGGGCGTGACCAGGGTACAAACCTGCCACGAGCGGGACGCCGGCCGGAGATCTCCTGCCGCGTGAAGAACGTAGGCGACAACGCTGACGCGTCCTCACGCCAGCTAAGTCACCGAGACTGAATTACCCCGAACACTAAAAGGAAAGGGTGACTACGTAATGCGATAGAAGCACTAAATATCACTACGACGGTGTTCATGACTACAATATGCAAATGTGCCAAGGTAACACCCAATGTCGTGTCAAATATATCCAACAGAAAAGAAAAAAAGTTAATATGGCCAACATATTCTGATTTCCACTCTGACTAGTAAACCCAACTACAAAGCAGTGGCCATGACGACAATTAAAATGCATACAATGCAAAAAAAAAAAAAAAGTGATCAACTCGAACGCAACATGAAGGCGTCCCCCAGCCTGGGTGTGTATTTCAGATGAGCACTGCTAAGAATTAATCTAGTTGTGCAAGCTTCGATCCCAAGTAGGTATCTTCATCAAACTTCTATTTTTATAGGTTGGAAGATGCTAAAATTTTACCATCTTTTTATAATATTTAATTCACAAAAGCAATCAAAGTAATTCCTAGGGTTCTGCACCTATTTTTATACCAGCGAGTAACGAGAGAGGCAGCTATTTTCACAGTTCTCTCGTTTCGACAGAGCCTACAAAGACTCCCAAACTATGAAACAACATAAGCTACTATAAATCTGAGGTGTCCTCCCCATGTACTAAAGAAAGCACGTTTTAATAAACCCAAGAGAAGGTTGGGGTAAGTAAACCTTACTTTACAGAACTAGACTCAAGTTCAAATAAACTGCGTAGGAGTTTGATGCATTAGCGTGCCATTCAGAGTTTATACTGGAAAAACACAAACCTATGAGCCGAGGTTTTCAACACAACCCTAGAGGCACAGAACAAAAGTTCAGTTTTTACATAAACTCTCAAAATAACAAATTCACAGATGCAGAAGCAAGAGTGAATGCGTTACCTTCACGGGTGAAGAAGAAACGGCCGGCTCGGCGTGGTCACGGGCGAGCAGCAGCGAGGGTGGCCCAGGGCGACAGGCTGAGCGGCTCTGAATTCGGCTGGGGGGGAGGGGGCGGTGGCGGGTCGGGGGCTGGACTTGCAGGGCTGGCTCTGCTACAGGCCAGGAGAGAGTCCTCCTCCTGGACGCCCAGGGGCAGGGTCTCGGCACTGCTAACGGCTGGAACCCACGGGGGCTGGGTCTGAGCACAAGGTCAGCCAGCCAGGATATGAAGGTGACATGTAATTTCTAGCCTTTTCCTGCTTCTAGGAGAAAATTGTTAACAAGGACTGTTTTCAGTTATAACTTCCTTTGATCTTTTGGATTGAAAGTTACTTAGTAGATTAAAGCCATGCTAGCTGATATTATTTGCTTGCTGGGGCTGACTCCAAAGTCAGCGTTACGGATTCAGTTTTCTGACTCGGCTGCCACATCTAAACCAACACAAATAAACACCAATCGCGTTTATTTCCAAGTTCCGGGAGTCTCATGTTCTTGCACAAATGGCTCCTGAGACCCGGCGTTTAGGGCAGAAAGTTCATAGTTTTTAAAAGAGGCAGTCTTCTTTATTAAATAGAGGAAAGTTATGTTTCAAGCAGTTATGTGTTTCCCTTCCATTTTTCTAAACCGAACGGCAGTTTGTTCCATGAATCTGACACAATTTTTTATAAATTTGTGGCCCTGATGATGCCATTATTTTAAATTCCACACCCACAACGTAAACACCTTTTAAATACCCAGTATCTGCAAACAAATACTTTACACGGACATCCACTGGCAAACAAGCGATAACCTATTGAAACTGTGAAATCTAACTCGTCAGCCTTCTTTAATTAAGATGTGTAAACAACTCTCTCAGCAGGTTCTACTGATTAATTGTATAAACATGGCACATTCGAAATTAAAGAAGTTAACACCAAAAGCACAAGTAATCAAAGAAAAAAATAGATAAAATTGGACTTCCTTAAGATAATGAAACTTCAGTACATCAAAGAACATTATCAAGAAAATGGAAAGACAACCCACAAAAGAGGGAAAAATACGTGCAAATTATGTATCTAAGAGGCTAGTGACCACAGTATAGGAAAACTTAGTAACTCAACAATAAAAACACAAATAATATAATCTAAAAATAGTCGAAATTTTGGAATAGACATTTTCCAAAGACAATGTATGAACGGTTAATACGCACATGGGGAGCTGTGTGACATCACTACTAATTACGGAAGTGGGAAATAAAAGCATGAGATACCACTTCACATCCATTGAGACGGCTTAATGGGAAAGAAGGAAGGAAGCAGGGAGGGAGGGAGGAGGAAGGAAGGGGGGAAGAAGGGATGGGGAGGAAGGGAGGACGGAAGGAATGGGGAAGGGAGGGAGGGAGGAGAAAGGGGGAAGGAAGGAAGAAAGGGG
>PITB01027227.1:0-20479 GCA_004024585.1 Paradoxurus hermaphroditus
AAAACCAGGGGGAGGGGAAGAGGGGAAAGGAAAAAAAGACACAGAGAGGGAGGGAGATAAAACATAAGAGACTCTCAAAGACTAAGAAAAAACTGAGGGTGAGGGGGATGAGGGAGGGGGGAGAGGGGGTGATGGGCATTAAAAAGGGCACATGTTGGGATGAACACTGGGTGTTATATGTAAACCAATTTGAAAATAATCTATTATAAAACAAAAAAAAAGAAAAAAGAAATGAAATCTTGACATTTGCAACTACGTGGAGGGAACTAGAAGGGATTATGGTAAGTGAAATTAGTCATTTAGAGAAAGAAAAATATCATATGACTTCACTCATAAGAGGACTTTAAGATACAAAACAGATGAACATAAGAGAAGGGAAGCAAAAATAATATAAAAACAGGGAGGGGGACAAAACATAAAAGACTTAAATATAGAGAACAAACAGAGGGTTGCTGGAGGAATTTTGGGAGGGGGATGACATAAATGGGTAAGGGACTTAAGGCACCTACTCCTGAAATCATTTTTGCACCATGTGCTAATTGGATGTAAATTATAAAAAATAAATATAGAAAGTAAAGAATGAATAAATAAATTAATCATTTCTTAGATACACAATGTGAAAATATTTTTCTCCCACTATGTGTCTTGTCACTTCATTAACAGAGCAGAAATTTTTATTTGAATGAAATTCAACTTTTCCGTTTTTTGATGTTTTATGGTTGTGGTATCACATCTTAGAAATTTTTACTAAACTAAGATCACAAAAATTTTTCCAGTGTTTTCTTCTAGAAGTTCATAGTTCTAGATTTTACATTTATTTCTAGGTTCACATTTAGATTTACAATCTATTGTGAATTTCTTTTGTGTAAGATGTAAGATATGGGTTGAGGTTCAGTGTTTCCATATAGATGTTTGCTTCAGCACAATTTGCTGAAAAGACTACCTGGTTTCCACTGAATTGTGTTTACACATATTTATATGAATCTGTCTATTCCTTGAGTTTTGTTTTTTTTCTCTTAGACTGAACTCTGTGTATCATAAAATTCATCTTGTCCTTTTTAAAACTGTTTTTGGCTGTTCTAGTTCCTTTGCAATTCCACAAAATTTTAGAATCATTTCTGTTGATATCTTCAAAAATCTGATGGTATTTTGAGCAGGGTTTTGTTGAATCTGTGGTCAATTTGGCAAGAATTGACATTTCAGAATATTGAGTGTTCCAATTTATGATTTATTTATATGTCCTGTGATTTACTGCATCAGTGTTTTATAATTACTAATGTGTATATTCTGTTTCAGTCATATTTAGGTGTTTCATGTGTATAAGTGCTATATCAATGGCATCTTTAATTTTTATTATTTCCAGCGGTACATTTCTCATACATAGAAATGCAATTGAATTTTATATTTTGACTTGAAGCCTGTGGACTTCACTTACCAATTTTTGGAAACTGTGTGACAGATTCTTTAAATTTACTATAAAATCATGTCTTTGGCACCTAGAGACAATTTTATTTCCTCTCAAAACTACATGTCTCTTCTTTCTCTTGCCTATTTCACTGATTAGGACTTGGAGTGTGATGATAGAGTCATGAGAATGGACACCTTTGCCTTGTTCCCAGTATTAAATGAAAGCATTCAGACTTTTACCAGTGAGTATGATGTGAACTGTATGTTGCTGATGACTTTAATCAAATTAAGGAAATTCCCTGTTTTTGTTTTCTGAGAGTTTTTATCATGAATGCATATTTAATCTTGCAAATATTATCTACATCTATTAAGAAAATCATGTGGTCTTACTCTTTAGTCTACCAGCTAATATTAAGTCCTGAGTTAGCTAACGCCTTTCATGCCTTGGACAAAATCCACTTAGTTAAGATGTATTTTTCCCTTTTATACAAGTCTTATTTTAATTTTCTAATATTTTTGAGCAATTTTGTGTCTATGCACATGGTAGATATTGGTAGTTCTTTTCTTGTAATGTATTTGTACAATTTTGATATCAGAATGAGGTTGATCCTATATACTGAATTGCCAAGTGTTCCCTCTTCTACAACTTTCTGAAAAAAAGATTGTGTAAAATGGAAATTATATATTTCCCAAATGTCTGATAGAATATGGCAGTGAAATCATCTGGATCTAGAGCTCTCTTTATTGGAAGGTTTTTAACTAGGAACTGTTGGGAGCCATCTTGGACTCACAGGTTGAGACTTCTCCCTGTGTGGAAAAGGCAGATTTTGCAAAGCCTCCAGCTGATCAAATGGCACCCAATATTATCTCCTTCAGATAACCTTTCAGGCCTGGATTTCTTGAACTGCTCTCATTGGCCTCAAGGGATGTAAAGCTCTTTTGTTCTATGGTATTTAAATAAAAAAGAGGACCTGGAGTGTGACGCTTTGATGGATTACATCTGAATGAGAGTATCCTGGCCAGAAGTAACCTCAAAGTTGCCTCTTGGAAATAGGTTACACAAATTGACCATACAGGATAGCAGTTATGAGTTGACTAAATATTAGTATAACTTATGTAAACGTTAGGCCCCTATTGCATAAATTCACTCATTCATAAGCAAAGGAATTTAGACAAGCCTTAGGTATTATGTCTTTACCAGGTGAGTTACACTTTCCCCATTGTAGTGTAGGCACCTATATAGAATGACTCTTAACCTTTCAATAGATAATTAACATAGGTATTAAGATGATAATGTATGTGCCCTCTGTTTACTGAGACTTAGGATAACAACCCTGCTTGCTTCATAAACATCCTGTTTTCTCCCCCTGCCACAAATTTACCTAATCCTACTTCAAAGACAGTATATGTTAATTAACTTAGTAGCAAAATTACAAAATAGCTAAGAATTGTTTCCTTTATGGTCTAAAAAAAAATGATGAAAAACAACACGTGAGACTGAGGAAATTGCCCTTTGCTGATCAAAACACATTATTGCTAAAGATACCTAACTATGTTTACTGATGTAATGTCACTCTTTAATGTAATATCATTTACTGCCTTTAAATAAAGATACTGATTTCAGAAGGGGAGAGATGCCTGCCTGGTTCTAGAAGCCTCGCAGCTCTCTCAAGTCATTCATCCTGCTGACACCATTCATCCTTCAGGGACCCCTGGACTCACTAGGGCTGGACTCTGGCAAGGAATTCCATTGCCTTAACTTATATAAGAATATTCAAGTTATTAAGTTGGGTATTTTCTGTCCTTTAAGAAACAGGACGTTTAAGTTGTTATGGGTATAAATTATAATATATATATTATTATGAGTATAAATATAATATATATATAATTATGGGTATAAATTATTTTTTGTATCTCACTGTTACCCTTTTGATGTGTCTCAAGTACATAGTGAGGCCACATCTTTCATTTCTGATGATAATTTAGCATTCTCTCTTTTTTCTTAATTACTCTCGTTAGAGAGTTTTCAATTTTATTGGTATTTTCCAAAAACCTTTTGGTTTCAATGTTATTATTTTAAAGATCTTTCTATTTTCAAGGTTTTTTGTATTATCATGATTGTTTCCTTTCTTCTGTTTATCTGTACTTAATTTAATCTTGTTCTATTTTCATATGGTGAAATAAGTTAACTTTAATAACTTCCTCTTGTCCTAACAATAGCTTTTAATTTTGTAAATCTTTTCCTAAGCATTGCTGTAACTGCACTCCAAAAAGTTTGATGTTGTACTTTTATTTTCATTTGACTCAAATGTTTTCATATTTTTCCTTATGATTTCCTTTCTATCATTTATCATTTCTATATCTCTGCTGAGAAATTTATTTCTACTCATTTAAGGCATCTTTTTATCTTTCCTCATAAATCATCATAATAATAGTTGCTGTAAGTATTTGCCAATTCCAGCATCTTGGTAGTCTTGGGTCATCTGCTAATTGTTCCCTTCAGAATTGATCACATTTTCTTTATTCTTATATATCAAGTATTTTTAGAGTTTATCTCAGACATTTTTAATACTATGTTGTGAGATTCTGGGTAAGGTGGAATCCTCAGGAGACTTTTTTGTTGCTGTGTTCTTCTTCTGGTAGGCAATAAGTTGTTTTCAGACCATAAATTCTGTTGCATCTTCAAATAGTAGATCCGATGTCAGTTCTGCTTTCAAATCTTTTGCTTTGCTGCTTTGAGTCTGCCTCACTCATGGGACACCACTAGTTTGCCTGGGATTCTGGTAGTAGTTTATACCACAGATAAGTTCTCAAGGGTCTTGTTATCCTATTTTAGAAATGTCTCACATGTGCACAGCTCAGAAACCAGCACAGGATGTGTGCTGCTGCATACACGGAATCAGGAGATCTCTCTCTCCAGGTTGTTCATCTCCAAGAATCTTCACACACGTTTTGACTTGCAGGACTCTTTTCATCAGCTGACCAGTACTATGGGGTTTCTCTTAGAGTTTCAACTCTTTTAATTCTGCTGAGCTACAGCTCCAAAACTGGGTCCTTTACTTGGGTAAGGTAGCAAGATAAAAGTGGCAGAAAAAATATGGAAAACTTATTTCACACTCTTCAGGCCACAGGGGTTCTCCCTCATTCCTTTTGCAAAAAGGATGTGGTATCCCTCAGAATTTTAGCTGTCTGTGACACTGCTATTGCTCTGTAACAAGAGCTGCTCTAGATGGGCATGGAGAAAAATGTGGGGAGATAAAAGAAAAAAAAATGTCCCTGATACTCACCAGTTTACAGGGACCTCTTTTCAGAGTTCCCTGACCAAAACTCTTGATCTTTACTTAGGATTTATTCTGCCTGTATCATATCAACCATAGTTCTGCATGTGGGATCTGTTCTTAGCTACAAGCCATAAGAGAAAGTATCGAAAAAAATACACCTTCTCATGGGTTGCTTCTTCAAGGTTGATCCCCCTCTACAAAACATTGTATTTCCTTTACTGTTTTTCAGTGTCTCACGTACTTAATTTGCATTTTTTCAAGGATGTTTAGATATAAACAATGGAGAAATAGGCTGTGCTGGGCTTTTTATATTTGGACAGTACAATGTATTTTTACAAAGCACGATAAAAACATTTATACATTTGTATTTGACTAATATCTCTTTCCAATTATAACTCATCTAGATGACTGGATACGGGATACACACACACACAGAGGAATATTACATAGCTATAAAAAAGGATGGGTCTTGCCATTTGCAACAACATGGATGAAGCTAGAGAATATTTGGCTAAGTGAAATAAGTCAGAGAAAGACAATATCATATGATTTCACTCTTATGTGGAATCTAAAAAAGAAAACCGATGGCTGAGACGATGACGATGGCAGCAAAGGAGAAAGACTGTACATTCACCTCGTCTCACGAACAACGAAATAACTATCACATCATCCAAAATATCCCAGAAAGCAACATAAATACTGACAGAACAAACTCTTCAACTCAAAGGAGAGAAGAGGACATATGAAAAGAAATGTCAAGTGCAGGCATATGGTTTAGGAAAGAAACAGAGTATAGGTGCTGCAGCGGGGAGGGAGCCATGGCCACAGAGAAGGGTAAGAGAAAGAGGAGTAAACAGAGGAATACACAAGGAGAATCCTTCCCCAATTCCATTGGTTTGAAAAATGAGAGGGGCTGAATTTGGGGAGGTCTTGCAACCAGCGGGCTTAAAGCTTGAAATTTTTACGGTCAGCAGGCTTGGCCAAGATACGGACTGGAGGCCACTGCACTGCTGTTGCACAGAGGGCAGGCAAAAACTCCAGGAACAAACGGTATGCAAACAGTGATCTAAAGAGTGCTTGGGGCACATACTGGAGAGATTATTTGATCTTCTTGGACCATGTCCCTGAGGGGCAGGATTCACAAAGACACCTCTCCAGGAATAAGGAAGCTGCCTGGTGCCATTACACTCCCCCACCTCTCAGCATAAACACAGAGCCACCTGTGTACAACACCAAAGGGCCAACACTGGTGCCTAACTAGCTTATACCAGGCCTCACTGCCCCACACCCTGGTGGCACTGCCTTTCTCAGTCAAGCTTGCCTTAGTCCCAGCAGACTCCTACCCCAGAAGACCAGCACAAATTCCTGCACACAACATGCATCCAAACCAGAGATTTCTGCAAAACCTCATTTCTGGTAGAGGTGATGGCAGGTCTCATTTCACAAGCAGACCAGAGCACACCGAGTTGAAACTCACCACGTTCAGGCCAGGGACCAAACACTTCCCACAGCAGGTAAGGAGAGCCACTGCAGATGACTGGACTGAAGGACAGAACAGTCCAAACACAACAGCAAAGCACACACAGCACACACCAGAGACACTCCCTAAAGCACCAGGCCATGGGCACTATTTGACCTCTTCCTCATAACTCCATTACTTTCAGGAGTAGGAGACATAACTGACGTTTCTAACATAGAGAAGGAGGCAAATTATTAGTCAATATTCAAAGACAGAGGAATTTATCCCAAATGAAAGATCAAGACAAGGCCACTGCCAAAGATGTAAGTGAAACAGATATAAGTAACGTGCCAGATGGAGAATTTAAAGCAAAAATCATAAGGATACTAACTGGAATTGAGAAAGAGAAGAAGACTTAAGGGAATCCTTTACCATTGAGATAAAAGATGTTTTAAAACTCAGAGATGAAAAATGCAACACATGAGATTGGAAACAGGCATGATGCAATAAAAAGCAGTATGGAAGAAGCCGAGGAATGAATTAGTGACCTAGGAAACAATGAAAACACAGTAATGAAGCTGAACATAAGAGAGAAGAAGGAATTATATAAAATGAGAATAGACTTAAGAAATTCAGTCACTTCATCAAACATAAAAATATTCTTATTATAGGAGTAACAGAAGAACAAAAAAGAAAAGGGGCAGGAAATTTATTTCAAGAAATAATCGCAGAAAACTTCTCCAATCTGGGGAAGGAAACAGATATCCAAGTCCAGGAGGCATCCGGGACTCTCAATAAAATCAACAAACACAAGCCAACACCAAAAAGATTGTAATTTAATTTGCAACATGCAGTGATAAAGAAACAACCTGAAAAGCAACAAAAGAAGGACTTATTAAGGAAAACCCATAAGGCTGGCTGGAAATTTCTCAACAGAAACTTGGGAAGCCAGAAGGAAGTGGCATGACATATTCAATGTGCTGAATGGAAAAAAATTGCAGCCAAGAATATTCTATCAGCCAAGGCTGTCATTCAGAGTAAAAGGAGAAATCAAGGGTTTCCCAGACAAACAAAAACCAAAGGAGTTTGTAACCACTAAACCAACCCTACAAGACAGTTAAAAGTTTTCACATAAATACACACAAATTGAATCCAACAATACATTAAAAAATCATTCACCACAATCCAGGGAGATTTATTCGTGGGTTACAAGGGTGATTCAGGATTTGTAAATCAATCAACATGATACACCACACTAATAAAAAGGAGAAGAACTTTATGATCATTTCAATGGATGCTGAAAAATCATTATCAATTCATGATAAAAATCCCACAAAAAAGTAGGATTAGAGGGCACATAGCTCAACATAATAAAGACCATACATAAAAAAAATCAGAGCTAATACATTCTTAAATGGGAAAAAAAACTAAGAGCTTTGCCTCTACAGTCAGGAACAAATAGATACGCCCACACTCATCACTTTTATTCAACATAGTACTGGAAGTCCTAGCCAGAGCAATAAGATAGCAAAAGAAAGCTGCATTCTATACCTGAAACTATGTAACATTCTGTGTTACCTACACTCAAAATTTTTTTAAATTTTAATTAAAATAAAAAATTTAATTATATAATTAAATATATATACATAATCTTCTAGGACATACATTTTGGAGTGCTTCCATGAATTCCTAGAAACAATTCCAGATATAGAGTAAGCACAGGTCCATATATATAGTAAGCAACAAAACAACTTTAGAGGACCTATGAATAAAGCTAAGAATAAATTACTGGTTCATTAATGTGCATATGTATGGGGTCAAAAGAAAATCAGAAGGCGACATCGGTTTATGCTTTCAAAATTCTCCCTACAAAATTTTATCATCAACAGAAAAAATATTGAGTGATCATGAAGCATTTATCTAAGAGAAAGATTAGTGAGAACGGGGGCATGAAGGCAAAACACAATGACGCAGGAGAGATTAGTACCCCCGTAGTCTGCAATCAGATTGTTTTTAATTATCTGAAGAGCAATCTGAATGCAAAATTTTCCAGCCAAACGGGATAATTATGCCCTCCAAATCATAAAGAAAAAGTTGAGAGCTTATAATAGACCCAAAGAACCTGGATTAGATATGAATATTTTCCAACTCACAAGGAATAAGAAAAAGAACAATTATTGGTAATAGTGGAGATTATCAATCACAAGTGAATAATTAGCATCTTGGTTACCTCAAGATATAAATTATAAGAAAATACATGGATAAACTGAAAAAATGATGATAAACTGAAAACTTTAACAGAGATAGTGAAGCAAAGAAATGATTTCACATAGCACATATATGTACATCTCCATGTGAATCAACGTAAGTTTTGAATTAGGGTTTTATCTGTATATGTCTTCATTATCTAAGGGAAGAAGAGTATTCTTAAAGGGTCTGGTAACAGTAAAATCAACTGCAGAATCACTGAAGAAACCAATTCTAAAATTCCAGATACAAGCTACAAAATGATCAGGATAAAAATCTTACAGCCGTTTCTATGAAATCTTTCTAAAACTCATTAATGGTCGGAAAGTTCTCTTCATCGCTGCCTTCATCTCTTTATTCCTGAATGTGTAGATGACTGGATTCAGAAAAGGAGTGATAACTGCATCACAGAGAGCAAGAAATTTGTCCATTTGGGAGTTGGGATGTGGCCACGTATAGATAAACATGGTTGGACCAAAGAACAAAAGGACCACAGTGATGTGAGCTGACAGGGTAGACACGGCTTTGGATGAACCACCCGAGGAATGTTTCCAAACCGTAAATAGGATGAAGACATAGGAGATAAGGAGTATCAAGAAGGAACCAACACAGAGAAATCCACTGTTAACAGTGACCATGAACTGCAATTTGTAGGTATCTGTACAGGCCAATCTGAGGAGCCGAGGAAGGTCACAGTAGAAGCTGTCCAATACATTAGGACCACAAAAGGGTAAGTTAACAATAAATGCTAGTTGGAACAGTGAGTGACTAATACCAAGGGCCCAGGCAGCAGCCAGAAACAAAACACACAGTCGTGGGCTCATGATAGTCAAGTAGTGGAGAGGCTTGCAAATGGCAATATATCTGTCAAAGGCCATGGCGATGAGCAGCACCATCTCCACACCACCAACGACGTGGATGATGAAGATCTGGGCAATGCAGCCTCCAAAGGAGATGACTTTGCGCTTTCTGAAAAGGTCATAAATCATCTTCGGGGAGGCAGCAGAGCAGGCTCCCAAGTCAATGAAAGACAGACTGGCCAGGAGGAAGTACATGGGGGAATGTAAGTGAGGATCGATGGTCACAGAAAACACAATGAGGATGTTTCCGGTCATGCTTGCCACATACAGCACAGAGGAGAACACCAGGAGGAGAAGCTGGATCTCCCATGAATGAGTGAGTCCCAGAAACACAAACTCAGACACAACCGAGAGATTTCCTACATCCATTGATCCAGCCAACAGGGCTGCCACTGAAATAATGAGAACTAAGAAAATGAGGAGAAAAATGTGATAACGGAAATGATAATAGGTTATAGACTTACCAATGCTTCAATATTCTTATTATGAATGAAAAGTATAGTTATCTACTTCCTCAAATATAAAAAAAAGAAACAAAACTCAACACACTATCATCACACATGTGAGTTAATACACAATTCAAACGTATCACCAATACTCTGACTACAACATTCTGTTCTCAAATGAACAGATTACCCATGAACATTGACACATGAGTATCTATGACATTCATCATCTCTTCTAATCATTTCTGAGGGGTGCCTGAATGGCTCAGTCCACTTGGCATCCAACTTCAGCTCCAGTCATGAGTTCGTGAGTTCGAGCCCCACATCAGGCTCTGTGTTGACACCTTAGAGTCTGGAGCCCCCTCCTGATTCTGTGTCTCCCTCTCTTCCCCTAGCCCCTCATCACCCTCTCTTTGTCTCTCCCTCAGAAATAAATTAAAAAATTTATTTTTTTAATTTATATCACTTCTGATATTGACTATTCCTCATTTCTAACCTATTCCATCTGACTTTAATGTATGTCCTTGTAATCTACTCCTCTTTCAGTTTGCTCCCAGAATTTTCTGATAAAAAGTATATAAAATGAGAGGAAAGCATGATTAACAAATAGATTTTCACCTTGAGTGAGAAAGTGACTGATATGAGTTGAGACTAAATTAAGACAGGCTATAGACTGAGACTGAATAGAGACTAGGGTATGTGAAATTGGCCAGCCCACTAGTAACACACTCGCTATGTGGACTCTAAAACAATATAAAACAAATGTTTTCCATCACATTTATTATAGTCACTGTTCGGGGTACCTTTAGTTCCCATGCAATTGTTCATAACTACAAAGCCCGAAACTGGCCTCAGCATTCAATAAGAATGTCATGCCACCTAGGGATGCAAGGCTTTCTCAAAACCTAGTAAAAGTGTATTCAAAAGACTTCACCAGTTTCTGATAAGGTGCATACCTAAAGTGGCCACTGAGGGTGTAACATATTTTTACAAACAGCTTTTCTCTGTTCATACATATTAAAGTATTAAAGATCAGCACTTGGAATGGTTGGGATAGTACATCTTAATTCATCGGTGTCTCATCATCCCTTTGGTATCACCTTTCATGCCCACTGACATCCCTACATCCTTTAACGTGCTTAGTACCACCTGCAGTGTAACCTGTTGGTGTGTAGTGGTATCCTACTTACTGTGAAATCTAATCAGATATTTTATCTTCAAGAAATTTTGTACTTTTGATTTATGATTATAAAATAATAAAGCCAAACATTAATAAATCATATTTTAAAGAGGACAGAGGAGTTTTCTTCTTGATTTTAAGCCATAAAATACAAAAAGTGACACTGGAAATTCAGTCCTTTAATATGTAGAATATTTATATGTGAAGTGGAGGGTGAGCAGAGAACAGTGTTACATGTCTCTGTGTCCAGATATGTACCTTGATCATATCCTGTAAGAGACAGTAATTTCTAAACACAGTACTACTAAGGTTGATTATTTTAGGACTTGATGAGGTAGAGTAGAAAGGTATAATGACATCCTTCATTTCTACAGCTACAATTCCAGACTTTCTCATACCAAGGAGCATCTGACTGAAGTCCTCAGTCATCCCAGACTGGAAAACACATGGAGCCTGTCACTATGTCCTGCCCCCCATTCTGGGTCTTGACCATTAGCATGAATCTCTATTCTCATCCACATGTAGTGATTATATTGTTACCTCTTGAACAAATAGTCTACAGTCTCAAGGTGCACATTATCTATTACCAGAAATCTGGGGTAATAGGCTGCTCATCCATGCAGAAAAGAACTGCTCCAACTGAGAAATGGATTGATAGAAATGTCAGTTTCTAGGAATTCCATCCTTTGGCCTTTCTAAAGGTTTTAAAAATAATCTCAATATTTATTAGAGTGTTGCTCGAGTATAAGATTCAGGATCAAGAGTCGCATGCTCTACCAACACTGAGCTAGCCAGGCATCCCAGTCCTTCAAAATTTTATTATCCTCAAAGGTCAATTAAAATCTCAAATACTTTTTGTAGCTTTCACTAACATTTTTCCTTGATGCTGATTTATTCTTTCGCTGACTCTTGTAAGTCAAAGAAATTAGTTGAAAACAAAAATATGAATTGTACAGGTACAATCTCATGTATTACACAATACATGTCAAGTGAACACTAAGTTAATGTGTGGTCTGTTGTGGCGTGGGAAGGGAAATGTCATATAGACATTCAAAGGTAGATGGTACCTGGTATCAGCAACAGCAGATGTATAGAAGATAGTTATCCTAAGATAGTTATCTTAGATAGTTATCCTAAGAAGACAGATATTGATCTGGTCCTTTGGGAATTATAATTGAATAAAAAGAGATATACAATATGTGGAATATACCTTAAATTATATAATATGAAAGTAACTTTTAATACTAATGATCATTATACATGTATGTATAGCCCATATTATGAGAAATTAGAGTAATAACCCCAGGGTATAGTAAGGCAATGCCTTTAGGTCAATGATCTTCACTATTTATTATTCTCTCATTTTGTGGTCTTCTTTTGCAATTATTTTAACAGATACAAGGGGAAAGATTTCATTTGAAAACTTAGAGTAGCCAGGACAGATAGTTACCCAATGAGAAGGCACTTAAGACTTTATAGCATACTTCTTGGTAGATATCAGAGAACATTTAATCTTCAAGCCTAGATACAGCACTCAGTTTATTTTCCTGAAGTCAATGAAGTAATCTGAGATGTGGAAAAAATGCATCAGAGAGAAAAGAGAAGGGAAATGTAGGGAAATGTGGGGGGAAATGGGGAAAGGGGGAAATTAGGAAAGATATATTTGATAAAGAAAAAAAAGAAACGGTTAGGGAAAAAAGAGAAAAAGCTAAACAAGTTTCAGATGGTATTAAATATGGCAGCGAAGGTTACTGAGAACTCAGGTAAATTAAACAAAACATCAATCTCTCACCTTTAATTCACTGATTCAGGGTTGCTCCTGACTTGGACACTAGGCTGCATTTAAGGGAGTCAGATGATCTATTACCTGCCCTGTCAGGTTCACACATTATAACGAATGGACGGATTGCCTTTTACACTGTATATATGACATACACAAGTAATTCACTGTAAAATATTTAACTGTTTTTTAATGACATAAGTCAAGTCATATACTAAGCAGAATGAGGCAATCAGAACAATAGAAAATGGGCATGTGAAATTCTCCCCACTGTGTGTTTTCTGTGTGTTCTACTATCCCAGGAGGTGTTCTGTTCAGTCAGCTTCTGCTGCTGACGGTCACAGTAATTTCCAAACGTTCTTCTACATGATTGACTTATCGCACAGCTATAGGCTCACAGTCAAAGTCCAGAAATCATTTCCAAATTTTCATCTCTATATTCTTCAATCCTAAAAACACAAAAATTCACAGATTGCCTTTCATACATCATAGTACAATGATTAGCACCTTGGACTTCAATGGCAGGCAAAACCATTCACTTGCTATATATGTTACTTGACCTCTCTGAGCTTCAGTATTCTCATTACTAATGTGGAGATAATAATACCTCCTTGAAGGGCATTGTGAGAAATAAATAATATAAATAAACTTACCTAACTCAGCACCTACCACATAATATGTTATCTCTTATATACTGAAGAATAACTACATGAGTGAATTCTAAGGACAAAAAATTATTCCTCAAATTCTGAAACTTCCATTATTCTAAAGCATTGACACTAGACCTGGTGTTAGGCAAACTTTTCATATCCACACTTGCGTTCAATCACTTAAGCTTTTTTCCCAAATAACAATGTTGCTCCTTAGCGGAAATACTAATCAAAGACTGTCAAAGGGATGCAAGAAGAAGATTGCCAGGCTGTGCCCCTTTCACATATGCTGTTCCCACAATCCAAAGTCATAAATTTCAATTTAAAACAAATATTTTTTTTTCTGACCACCACAGATAACACTGGGCATTTCCTTTGTCTTTAGTGGTAAGAGGGAGAAGAGAATGGAGAAAGAGCCAAGGCAGGCGCTTTAAGAAATTTTTGAAGGCCATGCCCATCCAGACTCAGATACGTGCTCATCTGCCAGGAACACAGACTTTTCTTTCACACTGCCTTTTCTATAAGGCATACAAAACTCTCTCATTGTTACCTCCACTATAATTGTACAAGTGGAGAAAGCAGAGGTACTTCAGGCACATTATAGTCACATTCAAAACCAAAGTCTTAGGTATGTTATTCCCCATTCTTCTCACTTATTCACTCTGTTAAAGTGGATTTGCTTACTACATGCGAGACCTCAGGTGGACCAATGTTGTACAAAGTCAATCCTTACCCAACCTATATATAAATATATGTCAGGCATTGCATGATGCATGTCAGAGAAGTAAAACTGACCCTCTACTACATGAGGAGAGTTGAAAAAGGTAACTGTAGGGATAAGAAAAGGCAGCAAAGCAGATGTGAAATTTTTGTGTAGCTCTAATAATTGGTAAATATTTTAATATATGGAGTTCAAAAATGGCAGTTCAAGCAGATGGTCAAATATAGAAACCAGGTAAGTTGGTGCTCACTCAGTTAATGGTGAAGCATGCAGATTATCTGAAAATAGATATCGGTTTTGGAAAATACAAAAAATGAGAAAAATTGTAGAGATTCATTTGTGCCTCACATTAGGAACTAAAATAGATATTGGAGAATGATTAATTGAATGCACAGGGTCAATGAAGAAGAGAGTAGAAGGAATTGGTGACAGAACCAGTAATTAGGAAAGAAGCTCCATCTGTAAGTGTGATGGATCATTTGGAGGAAAGAAACAAGAGAGGGAGTAAGTCCTCTAAAGAGAATGCTCAAATAAAGCAGATCTTGGGGGATATACAGATATACAAAAACTATAAGGTTTCAACTTTAAGACCGTCAAAGCAAAAAAAAGGTATTAACAAATACAAAAAAAAATTGGTGGTGAATTAAAGTTGGAGAGAATATGAAGAGTGACATCAAAGATGACACCAAGATTTGAGCATGAATACATAGGACAATGGCAGATTCGTTTTTAAAAATAAGGCAGTCAGACACAGAATTTGGGGGGATGGAAAAAAACAGATGATCGCATTTATCTTAAACGATCAGAGTTTCAGATACTAATGAGGTGTCCAAGTAGAAATATGAGTCAGGATGGATGAGAAGAAATATACATTCAAAATGTACTGCATAGCAATCCATAAGAGTAATAACTCAATGTACAAGATGAAAAGGTCCCTGAGGGAAAGAGGATGGAGGCGGGAAAAAAAGACAGAAAAAAAACAAAGACCCTACCATATAGAAAGTCATAGTGAAAATGTGAAAGGAGACAAAGGAGCCAACAAATTAGAGAAAACAATCACAGAGGTCAGAGGACAATCAGTGGTGAGCCAGAGAAGCCAAAATTGAAGAGCAAGTCAAAAGGATGAAAACAGAAGAAAGGGAAGGAGTAGAGAAATTTTATGACAGCGAAGAAAATGTGATGATAAAGTAAAAATATATATAAGAAAATTGAGATACCAATTTACATAAGTTTTTTTGTTTTGTAAATGGGCAGTTTGGTTTATCATAGGCACACATTGTAAATATCAAATGGGTTCACTCATGAATAAATAATGAAATGAATGAGAAAGAACTGCCAAAGAATGGATGAATGACATGTCTCCATTAGGGGCTGGATGACAATGTGTTTAGAGAACCTGCATGCCATCTTGTTTTGACACACACCCTCAATATTCAGCACCTTGAAACCAATCAGAGCTGTGACCATTAGGATGAGGGAGGAGCGGTGGAATGGCAGGTGAGGCAGAAGCTTACAGTGGGATGGAGTTCCTAGGCACTGAACAGATGGTCCACATGGCTAAGCTGACCATAAATCGCAGGCCATAAAGGAAGTCACAGAGACTGAAAAAATAACTAAAAACAACACAGAATAAAACAACACAAACTCAAACAGTTGGGAACTTGAAAAGATTAATACTCATATGATAAACTCTGAGTCTTCTGTGATATTTTTCTACAGCTTTATTCTTACTCTTTGAGGCCTAGTTGTACACTTTCCCCTACTCCTGCCCTCAGCAGCCCATACACAGTGACTGTCCCTCATGGGTCTGGTTTCCGCTCCAACCTCCTTTTCTAGGATGCCAGCAGCAACTTGTCCCATAGAGGCTGACATCACTGGTGAGTGGAGGAAAACACTTTTTGCATTCCTGCAACAGAGAAACCTTAGCTTGCTGATTTACTCACTATAGATTTTCCTTCTGTCCCTCCCACTTACCTGCTCTGCCAAGATAATTGAAAGAATAGCATCATGAAAGATTCAGATACATTATAGTTCCCCCAAAATCAAAGGGATCCTATACAGGATCATTAAAGACACTCACAAGGAGCTATATAAAACAGTCAGAGTGGCAGCTAACTGTATCCCCAGGAGGCAGTGACCAAGTGATGCTGCAGAGATCTGGGATTGCCAACCTGAAATTACTTGGCCTGGGGAATTATTGCCTGTGCTTGTTTTGGTTTCTTAATGTAGCCCAGCAAAGAAGCTAACAATGTTAATAAGAAAAAAATGAGATGCATTTCATTTTCTAACAAACAGGCCATTTCCATTTTTTAGAGTGGCTTTTAACTTTGTCTTATGATGCCTAAACATGAATTCCTGAGCAACATTAAAAACTGTCCAATTGTTAACCACTTATCCCTTTCTATGTGGATTACCATAATAATATTCAACTTAAACACAGAAATATCAACAAGTATGAAGAATAATACATGGAAATAAAACCTTATTATATTGCATGAGAAAAGTAGAGAGAATATATAATGAAAGTAAAATAGATTTCAAATATAACGCTTTTATACATACACTATTGAATCCTCACAACCACACTGTGAAGCAGGTGTTGTCACCTAATCTCAAATTATATTTCATTAAAAATTATACATATATTAGAAGTTCGGTATATATTTTATGAATTTAGGACTGTCCAAATTTTTCTTCTCTTTCTCCTACAGCTAACTTCCTTAAATTACAGAAAAGTCACTATTACCCAACATATTCATGAAGCACATATGATCTTGAATCCAAATTTTAAGCAGGTACAACAGCAAAAATCAAACTAGATTAACCTCAGTTATGTAAATAAATGCAGACTTCCAGACTAAGAGTCCAAGCTTGAGATGCTTCTTCTTTCCTCTTCCTTTATCCCAGAAAAAATCATAAATGTAAACTCCATCCTTAGGCTACAAAATAGATCTACAATTCTAAACTATGCCACATAAATTAAAAAAAAAAAAAAACTTATGTGCAATAAAAATTGACACAGGACAAGAGTGAATACCAAAATAAAAATCAGGCCTCCTAGAATCTTGAGCTAGTCACTAAACTCAGCAATCTCAAAAAGAGGTGGATACTCTTTGAAAAAAACAGGGATCTTTCTTTGAATAGAAACATGGGAATGTGTGAACCCTCACTCCACAGAGTAACCAAGGAAAGGGAAAGACACAGATACTGCACTTTGGTATAAGTAGGCCATTTGTGGTAGAATGAAAGAAAATTCAAGGCAAGAGGATGGGGGGAAGCAGCTAAACACCGGACTATTCCCATCATGTAATGAAAAGGATAAATCATAAGACATATGACCAAAATTTACAAATATGGCTACTCTGTGTAAGTAGTTAGCCCATGAATCCAAAGAGAGTTGTTCCAACAGATGAGAGGCGATTTGGAGACAACATTTCAAACTCAGATGCCTTCTATTATATCCATTAAAACCCTTAGTTCCTCCTCCACAGTATTCTTTCACATTTCTAGTATATTCAATTAGTATATGAGATTAATAATTGGGGTGCCTGACTGGTTCAGTCTATAGAGCATGTGACTCATAATATCAGGGTTGTAAGTCTGAGCTCCACGTTGGATGTGGATATTACTTAAAAATAAAATATTAAAAAACTAATAAATTATGTAATAATTTTATTATAAGATAAAGCAGGTGATGACTTATATGAAAATACATCAGGGGCCCCTTGGTGGCATAGTTGGTTAAGCATCCAACTCTTGATTTCGGCTCAGGTCATGATCTTGCAGTTTGTGAATTTGAGCCCCACATTGGGTTCCATGTGTGGAGTCTGCATGGGATTTTCACTCTCTCTCTCAAAATAAATAAACCTAAAAAAAAAACTTTTAGAAGAAAGAAAAGAAAAACAGCATAAGGTATATACAATACACAAAATAGAAGATTACATGCCATGAAGAAGTGAAAGTTATGATCAAAATTTCCTATGCACTTTTAAAGATATAACTTTTTTCTAAAATGACAAAAACATATGTGGGTTACACAAAGATATAAATGACAAAGAATGAAGTGGGAAAAAACAAATTGGAAAAATTCAAGAAGCACAAGCATACCTCATTCTTTCGCACTTCACTTTATTTCACTTTGCAGACATTGCAGTTTTTACAAATTCAAGTTTTGTGGCAACCCTGCATTAAGCATCTATTGGTGCCATTTTTCCAACAGTATTTGGTGCCTTCGTGTCTCTGTGTCACATCTTTTTATGCTCACAAATTTCGAAACTTTTTCATTATTACTATATTTATTAGGGAGATCTGGGCAGTAACTCTGGAAAATAGTATGGAAGTTTCACAAAGAGTTAAAAACAGAACTACCCTATGGCCCAGCAATTACAATACTAAGTATTTATCCAAAGGACACAAAAATACTGATTCAAAAGGGGCATATACACCCCAATGTTTACAGTAGCACTATCAACAATAGCCAAATTATGGAAACAGCCCAAATGACTTGCCATTTGCAACAACGTAGATGGAATTAGAGTGTATTATGCTAAGTGAAATAAGTCAGAGAAATACAGATACCATATGATTTCGCTCATATGTGTAATTTAAGAAACAAAACAGATGAACATAGGAGAAGAGAAGGAAAAAGAAGATGAAAACAGAGAGGGAGGCAAACAATAAGAGACCCTTAAGTACAGAGAACACACTGAGGGTTGCTAGAGGGGTAGTGGAGGGGGCAAGTGCTAAATGGGTGAGAGACATTAAGGAGGACACTCATCGGGATGAGCACTGGGAGTTATATGTAAATGATCAATCATGAAATTCTACTCCTAAAACCAATACTATATTAACTAATGTTAACTAACTTGAATTTAAATATAATCTTAGAAGAAGAAAAAAGAAATAAAAAATACAGATTAAAATAAGATCTAGATATGAAAAATTAGTGTTCTTTAGCATTCACTATAATTGGTAAAGAAAAATATTCAAAAGAAAACTTCTCTGAAATGAAAGAAGCATTGAACCTACAGTCTAAAGAGCCTGTCATGACCTGGAGGAAAAAAAGTTATTGCATGGGTCACATCAAGGCCAATCCAGTTGAAGTTACCAAACTCCACCTGCACAAAATAAACAGCATACAAAATAACAAAGAAACAAACACCTTAGAAAAAAGAGTTCCTATGAGGTCTTATTAAAGAAAACCATTAGGGGCACCTGGGTGGCTCAGTCAGTTAAGTGTCCAACTTCGGCTAAGGTCATGATCTCATGGTCCGCGAGTTCTAACCCCGCATTGCGCTCTGTGCTGATAGCTCAGATTCTGCAGGCTCCCTCTCTCTCTGCCCCACCCTACTCACACTCTGTTTCTATCTCTCTCAAAAATAAATAAATATTTTTAAAAATTTAAAAAAAGAGGAGGGCCAACATGGCGGAGGAGTAGGGGGCTCCAGTATTTCGCTTGTCCGTTAAACGGGGACGACTGAAACCAAACTCTCGCAACTCCAAGAATCAGGGAGAAAAGGTGCTGCAACCTAAAGGAATGAAGGCGAAAAGAGAAACGCCACAGATAAAACGGGAACTTCAAGAAACAATCCAAAACACATCTAGCCAAAATGACGAAACAGAAGAATTTCAAAAGAATCTACAGGAAGCAGTGAAAGCTCAAGAATTGATGAAAACAGATATAAACAACATACCAGAACATGGATACAGAATGATAATCATAAAACTAATCGCTGGGCTTCAAAAAAGCATACATGAATGCAAGGGGTCTCGTGCGGCAGAGTTCAAGGACCTTAAAAATGGTCAGGAAGAGTTAAAAAAAGACCTTGGATGAAATGCAAATTGGAAGCAGCCACAGCACAGATTGAAGAGGCAGAAGAAAGAGTTAGTGCATTAGAAGATAAAATCATTGAAAAAGAGGAAGCAGATAAAAAGAGAGAGAAGCTGATCCAGGAACAGGTAAGGAGAATTCGAGAGCTGAGCGATGCACTCAAAATAAACAATATCCATATCACAGGAATTCCAGAGGAAGAAGAGAGAGAGAAAGGAGTTGAAGGGGTACTTGAACAAATCACTGCTGAGAACTTCCCCAACATGAGGAAGGAAACGGGCATGGAAATTCAAGAGGCACAGAGAACTCCCCTCAGAGGGAACTTGAATAGACCTTCTGCACAACACATCATAGTGAAGCTGGCAAAAATACAAAGATAGGGAGAGAATCCTGAAAGCAGCTAGGGACAAAAGAACCTTATCATACAAAGGCAGACATATAAGGGTATTATCAGACTTATCTACAGAAACTTGGCAAGCCAAAAAGGAATGGCAGGATATCTTCAATGTGATGAACAGGAAGGACATACAACCAAGAATTCTCTATCCAGCTAGCCTGTCATTCAGAATAGAAGGAGACATCAAGGTTTTTCCCAAAAAAAAAAAAAAAAAAAAAAAC
>PITB01027228.1:0-20510 GCA_004024585.1 Paradoxurus hermaphroditus
TGAGAGTCAGATCAGGGGCAGTGCTGGGGGCCGAACGGTGTCTGCAGAATCCACACGTCGAAGCCCTCGACCCCGAGAAGGAGGGAGAGCCTTTGGCTTGGGGCTTGGGGCAGATCACGGAGGGCTTCCTAGAGAAGGCGCCCTGAAAGCCAGGACTTGAAGGAGCAAACCCCCAGCGGTTCCTGGGAGTTCATGTGTGGGGATGCCCCGTCACGTCACACAGAGAGAAACAGGTCAACGCCGGCCACCCTGGGCACCCTGGGCACCCTGGGCGCCCTGGGCAACGGGCTCCGAGGCTCGCGGAACAAAAAGACCCAACTTCTGGTGCAAATCACGGCCCTGCCTCTTTCTGGCTGGGTGCTCTTGGAGAAGTCCCCCGACCTCTCCGCAAAACCGTCAGGAGTAAACTTTGTTCGCGGGACGCGTTCCTTCCTCGCGTGCGTGGGGGCTGAGCCCCCTACGTGGTGGGCGCCGCCGTCGGCGGGGGAAAGAGCAGCGATCGGAGGGCGGCTCGAGGGAACACGTCGTTCCGATGAAGTGCCAGAGTCGGAAACCGAAGGAGACCTTGAAACTCCGCGTTCGGCCCCTCCGGCTTCCGTTCTTGCCAGGACCTGCACCCCAGCCGTCTTGGCACACGCCTCGTAGCGCGAATAGTGCGTGTCCTCCCGGGAAGGGACAAGAGTGACTGATGTCTCTGCAACAGACAGCATCTGAGGAAGGACCGGGTGAGAATAAAGCCATCGTAGGCGCATTCCAGGCCCCCTGGCTCCAAGGACCAACGCCTGGGCCCTCGTCTTTGTTCTGACCCCTTCCCGGAAGCCCGAGGGGACAGGCCAGTCCGTAAAAACCCCCAGACCCCAGACAAAGACGAGTGTCCTGCTCCCCCTCCTTTGCGAGTCTCCCAGACGCTCCGTCTCTGTCTCTCTATCTTCAATCAACTCTGTTTTCACCCTTGCCGGCCCGGTTCGGTTTCCTCCTGCGAGCAGACAGGGCCCCTGGTGGCCAGTCCTGTGGGACCCCCTCTGTGTCCTCAGACCCGGCCGATGCCTGGGGCACCACACCCACGGCCAGGAGGGGAGTGCACCGAAGGGGAAGGGCGAGGCCGGAGTGCAGATAACACTGGGCGGGGCAGGGGTGCGGTTCAGGGAAGTCAGGGGGGCCCAGCAGAGGGGGTGCCTGGGGGACAGCGGGGGAGAGGACGGAGAAGCGGCTGTGATGTGAGGCTCCAGCCATCGTCGGTGTGGGAATTTGCTTTCTTTCTTTTTTTTTTAAGTTTATTTATTTATTTTGAGAGAGAGAGAGAGACCGAGAGAGGACGCATGAGCAGAGGAGGGGCAGAGAGAGAGAGAAGGAGAGAGAGAATCCCAGGCCGGCTCCACATTGTCAGCCCGAAGCCCTTTGCGGGGCTCGAACTCACCAACCTGTCAGATCACGTGCTGAGCCAAGATCAAGAGTCGGATGCGTGTGGCGCCCGGGCAGACCCGAGGCCGGCTAAGCGTCCACCTCTCGATCTCAGCTCAGGTCACCATCTCACACTTCGTGGGTTTGAGCCCCACGTCAGGCTCTGTGCTGACCGTGCGGAGCCTGCCTGGGATTCTCTCGCTCCCTCTCTCTCTGCCCCTCCCCCGCGTGTTCTCTCTCAAAATAAAAAAATAAAAACTTAAAACAAAAGAAAGTCGGACGCGTAACCCTCTGAGCCACCCGGGGGGCCCCTGGATTTTTCTATTTCTAAAAATACTTTTTAAAAGTTTGTTTATCTATTTTGCGGAGGGGAGGGGCAGAGAGAGAGGAAGAGAGAGAATCCCAAGCAGGCTCCGCTCGGTCAGCACAGAGCCCGACTCCGGGTTCGATTTCATGAATGTGGGGAGATCATGACCTGAGCCGAAATCAAGAGCCGGATGCTTAACCAACTGAGCCATCCAAGCAGCCCGGATTTTTCCTCTTCTACAGAAAAGTGTCGGTGGGATTCTTATAGAGATTGTGCTGAATCTATACCTTGCTTTGTGCAGTATTGACGGCTTACTAATATCAAAGATAAAAGTTTTCTTTCTTTTTTTTTTTAATTTTTTTTTAATGTTTATTTTTGAGAGACATAGAGGCACAGCGTGAACAGGCGAAGGGGCAGAGAGAGAGGGAGACACAGAATCGGAAGCAGGCTCCAGGCTCTGAGCAACATGTTAGCACAGAGCCCGACGCGGGACTTGAACTCACAGACCAAGAGATCATGACCTGAGCTGAAGTCGGCCGCTCAACCAACTGAGCCACCCAGGCGCCCCAAAAGTTTTCTTTTTTAAAATTTTTGGTTTTTACATAAATTTTAGTCACGCAGCGTGCGAAAAACGTCCTGGCAGGTCCTCAAAATGTTAGACATAAAATTACCTTTTTTTAGGTGAGTGGCTCTTCATTCCACTCCCAGGTGTGTGCCCCCGAAGAGCCGAAAGAGGACTCAAGCAGATGCCATTATTATTACCCGTTATTCATTATTATTATTATTCATTATTATTATTATTCATTATTATTATTATTCATTATTATTATTCATTAAGACGGACGCACCCACGTGTGTGTTGACGGACGAGAGGACACGGTCTGTCCATATTATTCGGTCGTGATAATGAACTTGTGACACCGGCTGTGACACGGTTGCACCTTGAAAACATTATGCCCAGAGAAATAAGCCAGACAGAAGGACAAATACTGAGTGATTCTGCCTGCGTGCGGTCTCTGGAGCAGGAGGACTCCCAGAGACGGAGGCCGAAGAGCGGTTGCCAGGACGAGGGAGGAGCGGGGCGTTATCGTTCACTGAGCACGAGAGTTTCTGTTCGCGGCGATGAAAAGAAGCTCCAGAATCAGGTGTTGGCGAGGGCTACCCAGCACCATAAATGCTCTCAACGCCTTCGGCTTGTGCACTTAAAAATGGTGAAAGTGGGGGGCGCCTGGGTGGCTCAGTCAGTTAAGCGGCCGACTTCGGCTCTGGTTATCATCTCGGGGGCTGTGAGTTCGGGGCCCGCGTCGGGCTCTGTGCTGACGGCTCAGAGCCTGGAGCCTGCTTCCGATTCTGTGTCTCCCTCTCTCTCTGCCCTCCTCCTGCTCACGCTCTGTCTCTATGTCTCTCAAAAAATAAATAAACGTTAGGGGCGCCTGCGGGGCTCAGTTGGTTGAGCGGCCGACTTTGGCTCAGGTCATGATCTCGCGGTCTGTAGGTTCGGGCCCTGCATCGGGCTCTGTGCTGATGGCTCATCAGAGCCTGGAGCCTGCTTCAGATTCTATATCTCCCTCTCTCTCTGCCCCTCCCCTGCTCATGCTCTGTCTCTATGTCTCTCAAAAATAAATAAACGTTAAAAAATTTAAAAAAAATAAACGTTAAAAAATTTTTTAAAAAATGGTAAAAGCGGTCAATTTTATGTCCTGTAACATACACATAGATTTTAGCACACTAGAAAACATTTTTAAGTGACATGCAGTCCTCTAATCACCAAAGTAACCCATTTTCACAAAGGACAGAAAAATACATAGAAATAAATGTTTAAAAACCACCCTTTGAGGGGTGCCTGGGTGGCTCAGCCGGTTAAGTGTCCGACTCCTGATCCCAGCTCAGGTCTTAGTCTCAGGGTCATGAGTTCAAGCCCCCTGCTGGGCTCTGTGCTGGGCATGACGTTTGCTAAAAAAATAAAATAAAATAAGAGAAGAGAAAACAAAATAAAATGAACCGATTAAAACCACCCTTTGAGAAAGATTCTTGAAATGCAGGGAGAGAATGCAAACCGAACACGGCTAGCAGCCCCCCATTTTCTGTCTCCTCTGGGGACGTCAATGAGCCAGCTTCCCCGGGGGGGGGGGGTGTCTTTCAGCTGCATAGACTGACTCTCTGCTGCCTGCCGCTTCCGCATCTGCCCGCGCTGCAGGTGTGTGAATGCCTGCGAGGCGGCGTCTTCAGCTCCCCCCCTCCTTGGGGGCGCGATTCCTTCTGCTATCCCTGCGCAAGCTTTTCTCGGCTCCCAGAAGGTTCAGTGGGGCTGCCTGGGATTCTCTCGCAGAAACAGGTCCTAGGGTTCGACCGTGGCTGTTGTTCTCTTTAGCCATTTACTTATTTTCGTCCTAAGAGAGTTGGACTTGACATTCCAGCTTTGTGCCAAAGGGATGTTGGTGTCCGGTTATTTTCAGACCCACAAACGGTCTGAAAGGTTCGGGCCCCGCATCGGGCTCTGTGTTGATGGCTCATCAGAGCCTGGAGCCTGCTTCGGTTGGTAGGAACCCACCCAGAGGAATCATTGGACTTCCAAAAGGGCATTTCTGGAAGCGTCATTTGTGGTAGCACAGAGCTGCCCAGCAGGAGGGGCCCTGGGGAGCGGAGGGCCGTTAGTTACCTGGGGTCGGGGCATTTGCATATGTCGGTTACCACGTGGCCCAGGGCCGAGAAAGAGATTACGAATGAAAAGATCAGGAAGCGATACCAGTCATACGATGTGCTTAATGTTTATTGTATTCATTTTGAGAGAGAGGGGGAGAGAGAGAGTGCTTGAGCAGGAGAGGGGCAGAGAGAGAGAGAGAGGGAGAGAGAGGATCCCAAGCAAGCTCCTTGCTGTCAGCACAGAGCCCAGAGAGCGACTTGATCTCACAAACCGTGAGATCATGACCTGAGCCGAAATCAAGAGTTGGACGCCCAACCAACCGAGCCTCCCAGGCGCCCTGGATTTGCTTAATCGTATTACTGTTACAATAAACTCTATGCGCATATAACTTTGATTCCAATGGAACCACTTCCTTGGTCACCTTCCCACCTCCCCTCACCCTGCCCCGCCCACCCCACCCCAAGCCCATTCCCAGGTGACAGGGGCCTCAGCTCACCTGCAACAACAGCACGCAGTTGACTGCGGGGACCGGGGCACACAGGTGAGACTAGGGAGCCTGACCTCCCCACACCAGGCCGACTCATGGAAGTAACCACCGTTTTCCCCTCCCAGCCTCTGCCCTGCGTGGAGCCACCCCCCAGGGCGGGCAGGATGCACACGAAGGACTCCCCTTTCCCCAAAGGCTGGGACGCCTCCTTCTCCACCAAGACGCAGCTTCCTGAAACCCCAGCCCCGCGAAAACCCCAGTGAAACACGAGGCGCCTGCCTTTAGCTGTCATTTTATGTCGCGGCCCCAGCTCGTCAGCCCCGTGGTTCCCGGGACAGAAAGGGTTAGTTGGGAGTCGATTTAGGAATCCGTTCACAGGGGCCGGCTCCCTTTCCCTCCCACCAAGGGCATTTCGTTAAAACTTTCACCCAGAATCACTAGGTGTGCATAAAAAAACATTTAAATTTAGGAAGAAATTAATCTCAGAATAAGGAAAATTACGAGAAAGGATAGTTGTCCATAGCCTACGGGTGTTTCCAAAATTCTTTTGTAAAAGACAATATCTTCAAAGTTTGTGTGAAACATAAGAGTCATCATCCAATCACTGGGTGACCAGAGCGTGGCCTACCCACACGAGGGAGCACCATTCGGTCACGAACGCATGACGCTCAGGGCAAGGACCCAGACGCCAAGGCCACGGGTTCCACGATACGCTTTTTGTTTTAAGAAACTCTTTTTTTATTTTTATTTTTTATTAAAAAAAAGTTTTTAACGTTTATTTTGGGGAGAGCGCAAGCAGGGGAGGGGCGGGAAGAGGGGACAGGGCCTCCGAAGCACGCTCTGCACCGACAGGCCGACAGCAGTGAGCCCGACGCGGGGCTCGAACTCACCAACCTCGAGATCGTGACCTGAGCCCAAGTCAGACGCTCAACCGACTGAGCCACCCGGGTGTCCCCAAACCCTTTTTTAAAAAATGTTTATTTATTTATTTTTTTTTAGAGTGGGGGGAGAGAGCGTGAGCGGAGGAGGGGTGGAGAGAGAATCCCAAGCAGGCTTCGTGCTGTCAGCGCAGACCCCGACGCGGGGCTCGGTCCCAGGGACCTCGAGACCATGACCTGAGCTGAGATCAAGAGTCAGACTCTTAACCGACCGAGCCTCCCAGCCGCCCCTCCTAGGACGCCTTTTATATAAAATGTCGAAAAGCGGCAAATCGGTAGAAACAGAAAGTGGATTTGAGGTCGCTGGGGGTTGTCAGGGGCTGGGAGGAGGGGCCAGTGGGCACAAGGCATCTTTCGAGGCCGATGGAAACGTTCTAGAATGTCAGTTGGGCGCCATTGTGAATATACCGAAAACCCCTGGGCTATCATTTTTGAATGACAGGTTTTATGTCGGATACACTGCGTCTCGATAGAAAATGCAATTTAAAAAAGAAAAAAAAGTTTGCGAATGTGTAAACATGACAACCGTAGGTTATTCTGTGACCGTCCGGCCACGGGCTGACCCAGAAGCGAGAGAGCTCACTGGTTCCCTCGAGGCAGAACGCAGCAAGCCCTCCTTGGTGCCAGGGCTTCCGGGGTGGGGTCGCTGACGGCCGTCTGATTCTGGACGTCTCCTGCGTGGGTGACGAGTTCTGCCCCTCCGGACACGTCTGGGCTGCTCTCCTGTGAAGCCCCCATCTGTGTCCCCCACCCCGCCCCGTGCCCTAAACTCTGCTCTGTTCACGATGCCGGCGAGGGATGGACTTTGGATACGCAATGAGAATCGGACGCTGAGGGCCACGCCAGGACCAGTGAGGGGCAGCGGGGACCCCGACGTGGAAACCGCTCGTAGGGGGGGGTCTCCCAGGGGAGGGCCCCAGCTGTTTTCTAGGTTGTAGAATGAAGGCAGAGTGGGGAGGGTGAGCTCTGAAGCAGGGCTGTGGGGCCCCCACTGAAGTTCCGGAAGGTTCCAGGACCCCGCCAGTTAGTTCAGGGGAGTCCGTGGGCCCAGGACACACGCCGCCTGGGGAAAACAGGTCCCAGGTATGCGCCCGCGTGCCCGGGTCTGTTGTGCCCCCCCCGCAGGCTGGGACCCTCTACTCGCCTGTGCAGTCGTGAGCGCTGGTCAGTGACGGTGAGCGTGGCGTGCGCTCGCGTGCCTGAAGTTTTGTGTCGGCACGGGACCAAGACAGCATTCGAGGACTGGCCGATGCCTGGAACGGGGAGGAGGTAACCATTCGAGGGGCGCATGGGACTTCCAAGTGGGCCCCACGCCCCCTCCGGCACCCGCCGGGCTTCTGGGCAGTTCGGCTGCCCTGCCCAGGCCGCCCCTCGCGGCGTTTCCCCTCCCTGCCCACCTGCCCTCACCGCCCCTCTCCTCCCCACCCTCCTGACTCCCTGTCTCTCTCTGCGTCCCTGACCCTGACTCTGACCCTGTCTCTGGCCCTTTCAAGCCCCTCCTCCCTGTCCTTTTCCCCCCGCCTCGTCTCTGTCTGTCTCCCTTCTTCACCTCCCTCTAAGGAGGGCTGGCCGGGCCCTGCCAGGCCTTTCCGGAGACACAGCCCAGCTGCCCCCACCCCCCGGGAGCCCCGGGTGCCTGTTTGCTGCGGGAGGCCCCTGAAAAGCCCCTCTCCTCCTCTCTGACGTGGCTCGTTGGCGCCCTGTTTTATGGGGTCTAAATGAATACCTTCAGGCAGGTGGAGCCACGCCAGGGTGTGGGGACGGACCTAATCATTGACGAGGGTGCCGGCAGCCCGCAGGGCTGGCACCAGGATGCCCAGGAGCGTGATTGAAGACGGCTGCCCGCTCTGGCCTTGCTGCCCGCTAACCCTCCCACCTGGACGCAGCCCCGTACGCACTGCCGTCCCGGTCCCATTTCACAGATGTGGAGACCGAGGCCCAGAGAGGTCAGCAGCTGGCCTGAGGCCACACAGCACAGCAAGGGCTCTGACGGTCAGGGCAGGCAGTCTGCCCTTGGGTGGTCGAGGCTGGAGAAAGCCCTGCCCACCTCCTGGGTAAGAAGTCCTGGGAGGGGCCACCGTTCAGTCCCCAAATGCTCCCTGATGCTCAGCTAAGGAATTTTGCAGAGTCGAGCTCTCTCCCTGAGAGAATTCTGAGTCCGATATAAAGGTAATACAATATTCCATACTTCGTATCATTCATTCATTCACTCACTCACCAGGCCCCCATCGAACCCCAGGCATGGGTCAGGCACCAAAGCCAACAACCAGCCTGGACTTCAGAAGCGGTTCAAAGGGACAGAAGCCCAGGTCATGGGCCTTAGAAGGGCCCCCAGCCAACGGCCGCCTCCTCAAAAACTTGCCGGACCCTCCCCGAGCCCCCAGCCCTCGGGCTTGCACTTTGATGGCGGCGCTGGCTGTCTGGCTGTCCCCGCTGGCCGGCCGCCGCCGTGGGCCCGGTGCCCGGCACGGGGTCTGCCCGCAGCAGCAGCGGCAGCAGTGGCTGAATGGTACTATTTGTACACGTTCTGGCCACATCTTTTGGGGGAAACACCTCGTGGACGGCCAGGGCTCGGGCGTGGCAGAGGGGTTGAGAGCTAGCGCTGCAGGCTGGCGGGGCGCAGGGCTGGGAGGGAGGTCCGGGCCTCCCGGGGTTGACCTTGACCTTCCCCGGAGCCTGGCCACGAGCGATGCAGAGTCCCAGGGACGCACCCTTCCCGGGTGCTTACAGATGGGAAACTGAGGTTTAGAGCAGGGATCTGCCCCGACTCACAGCTGCCCAGAGCAGAGCTGGGGTTCAAATCCGGATCTGTCTTGCGTCTCCCACCGGACTGGGCATCACCCATCACCATCGTCAATGTAGTAATAGTAGCCCCGGTAACGGCATTCCAGGGCCGATGAGCTTCCAACGTTTCGACGCACTTTCCCCGACGTGATCTCGTGATGTGCTTGGGAGCCTCGAGGGAAAAGCTCTTAGCCTCACTTACTGAAGGGGAAACTGAGGCTCGGAGTGGTTGCGCGCCTCGGCCAGGTCCCTCCTTGTGCTAAGGGGCACTTCCAGCCCACAAGAGGCTGGGCCTAGATCCTGGGGGGAGGGGTGGAGGGAGGGGGGCTGTGTCAGGACAGCTGGGTGGGGACGGTCTGGGCTGGGCTGGGGGGGCAGCCCTTCCGGCCCGCCAGCTGGGCTGTGACTGACCTGCTGCTCGCTGGGTGGCCTGGGTGACCCGGCAGGAGCGTCCCAGCCCAGCTCGCACGCAAGGCCGCCAGGCCGCGTCCTGCTCTGACCTGTTTTCCTGGCAGGGGCTGTCGGGGCTGGGCCGGGCCGGCCCGGGTGACCTGCCAAGGCAGAGGTGGCCGTGGGGTCAGAGGCGGCGTCCTCTGCCCTCCCCACCCTTCCTCGGCTGACAAGTCTTTCTCCTCCCGGCTCATCTCGTCAAACTCCCACCCATCTGTCACAGCCCTGCGGCGCGGCGCTGCCTCCAGGAAGCTTCTGGACTCCCCCGGACGGGGTTGAGGGAGCCTTCTGCCCCTGTAGTGTTGTCATTATGGGTTTACCCATCTCCCTGGCCATCCTGGCTAGAGCACGGCTCTGTCCAGGGAGTCTCCACTACCCCTTTTCCGGGCACGGGGGAGCACTTTCAACCCAGGCCAGTGAAGGGACCGGGGCCCCAGACTCCAGCCGACATCCGGCAGAGGGAGAAGGAGCCATACGGACACGGGCACTTGCCTGGGGAGAGATGGGGATCACGAGAAACAAGCCGGGACAAACGCTTTCTTCTAATCACGGGCGACCCCTCTCAGTGCTCCAGCGGGCCCTGCGGAAGGTACCAGAGGGTCTGTGAGGATCTGGGAAGCGTGCACCCCCGGGGGTGACAGGAGTTCCGAGTGGAGGGCAGTGTCGAAGCCAAGGCGAGGTGGCTGGGATTGGCGGGCAGCCCAGGGACCGTCCAAGGCTGAGGTGGCCCCAGTCTAGGCACCGGGGACCCTGAGGTAGGAGTGACCTCTGCGTCTCTGCGTCCTTGGATGGAGATGGAATGACAAACGTCCCTGGGCATGTCTGTAGGCGTGTCCCTCGGTGCAGGAACCTCCGGTCTGGCAGCTTGCACGGGAGCTACTTGGCCGGTCAGTGGCTCAGATTAGCCTGCCCAGCCCGCCCGAGGCGGAAACACCCACCGGTCCGAGCTGCAAACACCGGTCTTTTGTTTTTAGAATCTCTCTCCATATAAAAATGATATCTGTCTGTTGTCAAAATACAGTTGGAAAAGCCAGAAAGACAACAAACGTATCCCAAACATCACGGAATCACCCCATCTGGCTCCCCAGAGACAAACCTTATTAATACATTGGGGAGCAGCCCCCGGGGTGTTTCCTGCGCAGCTTTTGGGATCGTGCCGTACCTGAAATTCTGTGTTTGACTCTTTTCACTTAACAAATATGTAATGGTCTAAAATCATGTTTACTGTGGCTTTCTGAGTACAAATTTATCATCCGCTCGCTGTAAAAACCAACAATTACGGACACGTGGAACAGAGAAAGTTCCGGGGGAAAAAAGAAGGTGAAAATCCCCCACGGTCCCCGACCCAGAGGTGACGACCACAGACACCCCTGTGGACGGAGGTGTGAACGACCCACAGGTGCAGACCAGCAGAGGCATTGAGAACTCGGGCTTCGGGGTCGGGTCGGCTAGCTCAAGTCCTGCCTCCACAGGCAGCCCCTGAGCTGACCGCTCAGGGCCTCCGCTTTCTATAAAGTAGAACTGAGCAGGGGCGCCTGAGTGGCGCAGTCAGTTAAGCGGCCGACTTCAGCTCAGGTCAGGATCTCACGGTTTGTGGGTTCAAGCCCCGCATCGGGCTCTGTGCTGACAGCTCGGAGCCTGGAGCCTGCTTCGCATTCTGCGTCTCCCTCTCTCTCTGCCCCTCCCCTGCTTGCACTCTGTCTCTCTCTTTCTCTCAAAAATAAATAAATGTTAAAAAATTTTTTTAATAAATAAATAAGGTAGAACCGATCGGAGGGCCCTACCCCATAGAGCTGCTGGAGGAATTCATAAATGAGCAAAAAGCATTGGCATGAACGAGTAAGGTGCTCACATAGGTAAGGTGATTAAAATGGTACACAGCAAGTGCTCAATAAAGCTCAGATTGTGAGCAAGCACCCAACAGAATCAACCACGGAGCCCCGGCCACGCGCCAGGTGAGAGCCTCCCGTCTATAACCCACGCACCCTCCCCGCGAGCCCGCCGGGCGGGTACTTTTCTTGGCCCTATCTCGCGGATGTGACGAATGAGGCTACGTGGGTCGAGCGTCATGACACCGGGCACAGAGGCCAGAGGTGGAGCGGCCCAGACGCCCGTAGCTAGAACAGCAGGTGAACCCGCCGCGCGGCTCAGGCCGTGGCCGGGAGCGGAGCGCTGCCCCACGCTGCGGCGTGCGCGGGCGTAGGACGCGCTGTGCCGACTGCAGAAAACCGATCTCGAAGGCCACGCTTCGTACGGTTCCACTCCTACGAAACGCCCTGGACGCGCAGATCCACGGAGGCGGAACTCGATGGGCGGGGCGTGGCCAGGGCTGGGGGAGGGCGAGAGGCAGGGGCGGGGGGTGGCGGGGGAAGTAGCTGCTTAGCGGGCGTGGAGCCTCCTTTGGGGGTGACGGAAACGTTTTCCAGCTACATATGCGTGGTCACCGCACAAAACTGGGAGGGTACCAACTGCCAGGGAGTTGGACATTTTAATTTGTTTTAACGTTTATTCATTTTTTTTTAATGTTTTTAACATTTATTTATTTTTGAGAGACATAGAGACAGAGTGTGAGCAGGGGAGGGGCAGAGAGAGAGGGAGACACAGAATCGGAAGCAGGCTCCAGGCTCTGAGCTGTCAGCACAGAGCCTGACGTGGGGCTCAAACCCACAGACCGCGAGATCATGACCTGAGCTGAAGTCGGCCGCTTAACCGACTGAGCCACCCAGGCGCCCCTGAGTTGGACATTTTAAAATTGTGAATTTTTAAAAACAAACTTGTTTATAATGTTTATTTATTTTTGAGAGAGAGAGAGAGAGAGCTAAAGCAAAAGTGGGGAGGGGCAGAGAGAGAGGAGGATAAAGGATCCGAAGTGGGCTCTGAGCCATCAGCACAGAATCCGACGCGGGGCTCGAACCCACAAACTGCAAGATCATGACCTGAGTCGAAGTCAGATGCTTAACCGACTGAGCCCCCCAGGCGCCTGAAAATAGTGAATTTTTTTTATCACGAATTTCACGTCAATTTAAAAAAACAAAGGACAGAAAGCAAGGCCAGGTTCAAGGTCGTGCGACGAGCCACTGACCACCAGAGCAGCCGAAATGCTTGTCCCCCGCGTCCCCCAAGCCCACACCGAGGGAGGCTTTCCTTCTCAAGGGTTGCACCCATCACCACGACCCCCACCTGCAGCAGCAGAATCACGGGGCCACGAGTGCTGCGTGCCACGTCTGGGGACCAGCCTCGCCCTGTGTGAGCACCCGGGCGGGCAGGAGCATGGCCACCGGCCAGGTTCCAGACGGACTGGTCAGAGCAGTGGATCCCGGAGGCCTGCGGGGCGGAGGGCGGGGCTGACCTTCGGCCTGCCCTTGCAGGTTAAGCCTCGGCTTTCGACACCGGCCTCCAGCTGGCCAGGGTTATATTTATCCTTCCAGAAGCCAGGACTTGAGGACAGTGTGGCCTCCCGCGGGCCCCAGAGCTCCACGTGGTGGATCACGGCATCGACCGGCCCCTGGCGACCGTGCGGCCTTCGCGCACGCTTTGATTTTCGGGGCTTCGATTTCCCCGTCGGAAAGCCGAGGAAATAGTAACTCAGCCCAGGGAGGCTGCGGCCGGAGCCGGGCGTCCGCTAACGAAGACAGCAGGAAACGTGCATTCGCGCACTCTCGACTATCGTGCGGTATCGCGGAGAACCGATTACGGACGTAGAAGTACGTCCAAGAGATGTTGATGAGCGAGAAGAGCCTGTAAGGGCAAAACGGGACTGATTCCATTTTGCTTAAGGGCAAACTGGGACTGACTCCATTGTGTTCCCTGTCTTCCACCCTGAGTCCCCACTGCCTGCTCAAAACCTGCAACTTCCCTGTTCCAAAAGAACCACGCCCAGTGACCTATGGAACAGGACCCTTGACCCTTTCTCAGCCAATTGGCTAGGGTCATGACCATCACCCCTCCCACTGCCCCTAGACCCCTTTAAAACTATTGTGTTTTGGGACCGGGCCCTCTCTCTCCACCCACCGCTGCGTCGGTGCGGTAGGAGATTGAGCTCGACCTAGCTCGATTAAAGGCTCTTTGTTCTTGCATCGGACTCGGCTCCCTGGTGGTTCTTGGGGTCCCCGAATTCTGGGCATAACAAGCCCAGCACCTGGGAAACACGCAACAAGCGAGAGCCGTCGTTACCGTTAATTTGGGCTTTTGTGCTTTGCCCACGTAGGTTCCCATGCACACAGAGCACGCCCGGAAGGCCACACGGGACGCGGTGGACAGTAGTTCGTTCTTTCTGGGGACGAGCAAGGGACACTTTTCCCTTCATACCTTTCTGTTCTCTTGAAAATTTTCACCAAGAGCATGTGTTCCTTTTTTTTTTTTTAAAAGCTTATTTATTTATTTTGAGAGAGAGAGAGAGAGGGAGTAGGGCAGAAGGAAGAGAGGAAGAGAGAGAATCCCAAGCAGGCTCTGCACCCTCAGCACGGAGGCTGACGCAGGTTTCGAACCCACGAACTGCGAGATCATGACCTAAATTGAAATCCAGAGTCAGACATTGGGGGCGCCTGGGCAGCTCAGTTGGTTGAGCCTCCGACTTCAGCTCAGGTCAAGATCTCGCGGTCTGTGGGTTCGAGGCCCGCGTCGGGCTCAGTTGGTTGAGCCTCCGACTTCAGCTCAGGTCAAGATCTCGCGGTCTGTGGGTTCGGGCCCGCGTCTTGTGATGACAGCTCCAAGCCTGGAGCCTGCTTCAGATTCTATGTCCCCTCCTCTCTCTCTACCCCCCCACCCCCAGCTTACATTCTCTCTGTCTCTCTCAAAAATAAAATAAAACATTAAGAGAAAAAAAAAAAAGAATCAGACACTTAACCGACTAAGCCACCCAGGTGCCCCTTACCATGTGTTACGTTTCTAACACTGTAGTTCAAAATAAAATTATACTCTGAAATAAAAAACTGTTAGTTATTATGACCCCTCTCAATTAACAGGAGAGGAAAATGTTGCCCAGACCTCACCTCCTCCAGGGAGTCCTCCCGATGCCCCAGCATTGCAGGTTACTGTCTGTTTCCTTGGCTGCCTCTCCCTCGAAACTGGGAGTGCCTGGAAGGAAGGGCCTTTTTGATTCATCCCTGAATCTCCGTCGCATTGGCTGGCAAAGGGCTGAGCCCAGCCGAGGGAAGAAAGGGGGCTCAGAGAGGTCCGGCCAGCTGCCTGAGATGACACAGTATGTGGTTTGGCAGGGGGACAGCCAGGCCTCCGAGTTCTGACTCCACCGCCCCCACCACGCCCTGACTTCTGTGAGACAGGCCCAGCCCCCCCCCGGGGCCGCAGGAACACATGCGGCTCCTGTCCACTCGCCACAAACGTCCAGAAGAGGCTGTCAGGGTATCGTCTGGACGGCTGCTAGCCCTTGGGCAGTGGCTATGGTATTTGGGGTTCAGGAGGAAAGTGGTCCCAGGCCCCAGGTGGCATCTGGGGACGCCCTGGGGCATGGAAAATATTGGACCGTACTCCGACCAGAGCCGACCAGAAAAGCCACAGAAGTAAGAGTGGTTTGTCCTCTTATATTTATCTTATCTGATGCTTCCGAAGAGAGATTTCAGGGGCTCCTGGGGGGCTCAGTCGGTTGAGCGTCTTGGTTTTGGGGCCCGAATCCAGTGTAGTAATTCTTACGAACCATTTCGCAGATGGAAAAACTGAGGGTCGGAGAGGTTGAATGTCTTACCCAAGATCGGAGAGTTGTAAATTGACCAAAGCGTCAAATCCAAATCGAATCTTCCAGGGCGAGGGTGTGTCTGCGCGCCTGCGCCCCTGTGCCTCACACACGATGCGGCTTGGCGTCCGGCCGCCCGGTTTCCGGCGCTCCTCGCTCCCGAGGCCGTTTGAGGATGGGACGCAGGAGGCACCCAGGCCAGGGTCTGGCACCGAGTGAGCCAGTTCTAGCGAATAAGGGCCAGCCGCGGCGGCTGGTGTTCGTGCACTGATGGATTTGCGGGGGGAGGGGTCCTTTCTCGGTGACCTTTCGGACAGGTGCCCAGCTGTGCTTGGCTGAGGCTGCAGCCCCGCCGTGGAGACCTGGAGCCTCGGTGAGCTCCGCCCGTGTTGGGGGAGGGGAGGCAGCGCCTGGCCTGCCCGCAGCCCTCGGGCCCAGCCGCAAAGCCCAATAGCCAGTCCATGGTCCCCCGGTGCTGCCAGAGGGCGGGGCTTGCCCGGGGCGGGCTGACCCTGACCTCCAACTGCACTCAGCGGATGCCTTCTGGGCCGACTCTCGCTCCACCCGCCTGTCATCTCTGCGCCTTAAAACAAACAAACACGGTTCTGAGCAAAGGGCCCCAGGGAGGCGAGCTGAGCCTGCCTGGTCCGCTTTCGCAGGCTCTGCTTTGAGTTGTGATCTGCAAACTTTTGGGCACGCACTAGCCTTAAAAAAAATCAGCAGGCGCGAACCCCCGATGCACTCCGTCAGCTATTTTTAAGCAGGCTCTCTCAATTTTTCATGCTAAATTGACGCAGTTGCAAGTAATATAATTTCCCAACGTATCGCAAATGTTGATAGATACATATTTTTAATGTTTATTTATTTCTGAGGGAGAGAGAGAAAGACAGAGGGCGAGCAGGGGAAGGGCAGAGAGAGAGGGAGACACAGAATCCGAAGCAGGCTCCGGGCTCCGAGCTGTCAGCACAGAGCCCGACGCGGGGCTCGAACTCATGAACTGTGAGATCATGACCTGAACCGAAGTCAGACGCTTAACTGATGGAGCCCCCCAGGCGCCCCTAAATGTTGACATTTTAAAATAAACTTGTTACGCTGCTCTTTTAGATTTAATCAATGGACTCTAAATCGCATAGCAATTTGATACCCACTGTCACCCGCTTAAAAATGCGTGACCAGCTCTTTGAAAATGAAACATTTTGTGCTGTTTCTTGGTTTCTGTGACTTCATATTTCTGTTCCATTTCTCTTGGAATTTTATCCTAATTTCACAGAATTTAATTTTAGGCTGAAAAGTATTTTACTGTTATTATTTTCCTTGTATAAATCGAAACTAATTTTCGTTGACTGCAAGTCCCTCTGGGCTTAAAAATCTTATTTTGGGGTTGAGCTATCATTACCAAAATACTTAGTGAAAATGCCTTATGTTATACATTTCGATAAGTAATTATCAAACACAAAGGTACAATTTTACTAGAAATTTGTTAAGGATATGTATGTATGTTATTTTCCGAATTAGTTCACGGAATCCACAGATACTGTTTGTAGAATGAGACATGGATCAAGCTAGGTTTTATTCCTCTTTTTTGTATTTATGATCTAGGCATGGGAGTAATTTTTTCATATAAATACACAGAGGGGGGAGGAAAGAGCTTTCGTCGGAGAAATATCACTTCATTCTTTGAACTCCTTCAAAGACCCAAAGAATGATGATCCTTCGAAATTATTTTTCCTGATTCTTCGTTGGGAACTTGGTTATGATCGTCTCGATTTGTCGATTCTTCTTCGATTTGCTGCAAAGGGCCCGGCTTGCACAGGGGTATGGCCCCCAGAGGCTGGTGGTTGGGGTCCCGTGGTCTCAGTCCCTGGGGAAGGGCGCCAAGTAGTGTTGACCCAAAGTTATCTGGGAACCAACGAATTTACCCGTTACTCTTTGAAAGACCCCTTGCCTAACCGGAGGTACACAGAAAGAATTGGGGAAACGCAAATGTTGTTAATTTCAATATACTTCCCTCCCCCCAATGATTAAAGCCTTTGTTGGGTGCTTTATGTGTATTTTCATGGAGCTACAGGGGCGCCTGGGGGGCTCAGTCGGTTAAGCATCCAGCTTCGGCTCCGGTCATGATCTCACGGTTCGTGGGTTCGAGCCCCGCCTCGGGCTCTGTGCTGACAGCTCCGGAGCCTGGATCCTACTTCGGATTCTATGTCTCCCTCCCTCTCTGTCCCTCCCTTGCTCATGCTCTGTCTCTCTCAAAAAGAAAGAAACATTAGAAAAATTTTTTTAAGTGTTGGCGCTATAGATTTATAGATTTCATTCAATTTGTAAGAAATAGCCACCGCATCGCCGGTTGGCAAAGGCAGCCGCCGTGGGCAATTGGACACGCTTTCTCGGAGAGGAAGTCTGGCTTCACCTTTCAACGCAGACAAAGGTGGCGACACTCCTCTGTCAAAGCCTTCACTCCCTTCCGGATTCCAGATAAATGAGAGGTAATTACGGGGACGAATGAGTCATCCCCGATAGGATAGATGCCTCCAGTCCAGTTCCTCCGAGAAGACTGCTCTGATGCGTAGAGCGAGTCATGTCTCTCAAAAAACCAACCGGAAGGACAAACAAAAACGCCGGAGCCTTCTCCCTCTCCCCAGGCTGTAGTGTGTGTGATTCCAGAACAGCCGACGACGCGAGCCGCCGACGCGTTTCCGTCACGACCTGCCATTTTACTAGACGTAGGGACAAAGACAGGGGAGGCCCGTCTCCGTGTCCGGACCCAGGCGGCTCTGTTCGTTCTCGCCGTGGTTTGGACTGTGATCCGGGATGCGTGGGCCAGGCCTCTCCGCCGTCCGCCAGCCCTTCCTGGCGATTCCCCCCTAGATGTCTCTGGACACCTCCGACACGGCATGTGCAACCGCCCAGGGGCCCCCAGCCTGTCCCCGCTGCCCCCCCCCCCCGGGCCCCTCTCTCAGTGACAGCAGCACCGTCATCTTCCTCCTCCCAGACTTCGAGGCGCCTTTCCCAAGCCTGACCTCACGGACGCCGTGGTCCAGTCATCTCCCCAGGCCGGAGTCTGGCCTTCCAGCCCCTTCCCCTTCCAGGCCCCGGTCTCCGAGGACACCTGTTGTCACACCCTCCCCACCCAGTCGGAATGGGGAGACTATTAACTGTAGCCTGCAGCCCTGGCCTCCCGCAACCAAGGGAACACTGTGTCACCAGCCTCCAAGGGGAGGCATCCCCTGGCCGGCCGAGGACAAAGGCAGTTCTGTTCCCCAGCCCGGCAGTCCCTCGGTGCCACCGCGAAGCCCTGAATGCTCACCACACGGTCCTTCCCTCCCACCTCCGGAGGCTAACGGTGGACTGAGGCTCACGTTTGGCCAACCGGCCCATTTTCCTGTTGTAGAAATGCACCCCACGTGCGTGCAGGAGGCCCTGGGCCCCCCCAGTGGGTCTGCCCTGTCCCGAGGTGCTCCTCGGCCCTCACACGCCTGCCCTGTGTCCTGTCTCTCGCACGCACACATACGCACACTTACGCACACTCTTTCTCCTGCTGGCGATTGTTCACCAAACCGTTGCTGACCACGCACGAGTCCTGGGCACAGCGACACTGGGATGTGGCGTGCCCACAGCTCACCCGGACGTGCGCTGGGAGTTCGCCCGTGCGGGGGACACAGGTGTTGAGGAAAAGTCACACGACCGGTGACTTCATCATGGCCGTGCCGGGGCCACGAAGGAAGCACTGGGTAAGAGGCGCCTGCAGCAGCGGAGGGTCAGGGAAGGCTTCCAGAGAGGAAATGGGCCAGCGTGCTGCACGGAGGCCGGGAGGGAGCGGGCGGTGCGGGCAGAGGGCTTGCTGGGACACGGATGCCCCGCCCGTGGGAGCCGGGCTCCAAGGACGCGCCGAGCAGAAACCGTTCCCTTCACGATAGGCCCCGACCGCAGCCCTTTCTCACGAGCACCTTTGTTGCCCATGACATCTAATTAAGGCAATAAAAAAGAGGGGTGCTTGGGGAGGCTCAGCTGGTTAAGCGGCCGACTTCGGCTCAGGTCATGATCTCGCGGTCTGTGAGTTCGAGCCCCGAGTCTGGCTCTGTGTCTATGGAGTTCGAAAACAGGTGAGCACAAAGCCCAAGGAACAGGATTCAGGATGGGGATTGTTTTCCCAGGGGACGGGGGGTCTATTGGAGGGAGCCGTGGGGACGGTCAGGAGCCGGAAACGGTCCGCGCCCTGACTGCAGCAGTGGTCGTGAGCGTGTGCATCCCGTCAAACTCCCCGAACACTCAGATCTGTGAATTCACTCCACAAAATTATTTTCTTAAATTATTTTTAACGTTTTTATTTATTTTTGAGAGACATAGAGACAGAACGTGAGCAGGGGAAGAGCAGAGAGAGGGGGAGACACAGAATCCGAAGCAGGCTGCAGGCTCTGAGCCGTCAGCACAGAGCCCGACGCGGGGCTCGAACTCATGAACCATGAGATCATGACCTGAGCCGATGTTGGACGCTTCACTGACTCAGAGGCACCCAGGTGCCCCATGGGCATCCAACTCTTGATTTCGGCTCAGATCATGATCTCATGGTTGGTGAGATTGAACCCCCCATAGGACTCTGCTCTGTCAGCACAGAGTCTGCTCGGGGTTCTCTCTCTCTTTCTCTGCCCCTCTCCTGCTCGTTCTCTCTCCCTCAAAATAAATAAAGAAACATTTATAAAAATTGAAAAAACATTTAAGGGGTGAGAGAGAGGGAAGGAAGGGAAGAAGGAAGGAGAGAGGGAAAGGGGGAGGGAAGGAAGGAAGGAAGCAGTGATAAAACAATATAGGATGAAGTATCCGAGAGAATCAGGAAAGGAGCCAGCCGCCAGCCCAGTGACCTCACCCAGGCAGCCTAACCTTTCGGAACCTCAACTTCTCCTCCCGTAAAACCGAACAACCACCTGACCTCAGAGGGCTCTGCGAGCCTGCAGTTCTGTTCCCCCTGCCTCTGTCCCTCCCCGGACTGCACCTTGTCACTCATGAGGCAGGTGGGGGACCGATGCCATCTGAGAGGCCCCTGGGGGCTCCCTCTGCCCGAGACCAGCCCCCCAGCCTATCCTGTTGCCTCCTTGGCCCTGTCGATCTTGAAAACATTCCTTTTTGTTTGCTTTCTAAAGCGCACATTACAACAGAGAACCGTCTGCAGCCACCGGGTCTCCACCAGGACACGCGACCCGCTGAGGAGGGGTCAGGGCTCGGGGCCACACCCATCTCTGTCTTCTCACTGCCTCCGCCGCAGGGGGGGACCTCACAGAGACGGGGACCACCGGGGCATGACAGGGCCACCTCTTCAGGGCCCCTAATAATCCCGGGACCGTGCTTGGCTCTAGCAAGGCCACCTGTGCCTTCCCGTACACCTTGGCCTTTGCCTGAGGCCAGGCCCCGGTCAGGGCCCCGAGGACGCACGGAGTGACCGTGACCTGCCTTTCACCTCCGAACAGGTAGCAGGTCTGGGATTCTTGGAACGTGGGCACACAGGAGGGAGAGGCCTGGGCACAGGTTGGATGGGGCGGTAGAAGCAAGTTGTGGTGAGCTCGTGGGTCTCTAGAAAGAAGTGTGAGCTTCACCGTGTCCCCCGCGGAGGGGAATGGGAGGCGTCAAGCCGGGAGTGAGAGAGCAGGGGAGGAAGACGGTGGCAGGGACGGTTGCCTTCCAATGAAGCCCCGATTTCATTATTTCATTCGGGGTAGAGATGTGTGTGGCCAAAAACTACATTTCCCAGGATCCCTTGCAGCCAGCTGTGGTGTGCTGCTCAGCGAGACGCAGGAGAAGTTGGTGGGGGATTGGCGGGG
>PITB01027229.1:0-20474 GCA_004024585.1 Paradoxurus hermaphroditus
GGGTACTTGATCTGAGTTAGGAAGGCAAAGGGAAGAAAAAAATCACAATCTAACAGTAGGGGCCCCGGAAACAGCTGGCCAGGAGTTGCAGCCTTCCTGGGCCCTGCCGTCCCCCCGTCCCCCCCTATTTCTCGGAGTAGAAATAAGCACTGTGGGGCCCTACCCGACTGACTGCAGGAGGAGGCCAGACCCCAAAACACTCTGGACCCTCGTTAGCTGCGCGGTCACACTGGGTGACGGCTCGTCCCTTCCCTCTGGCTTCGTCCTCCCTGACACTTGCACTCTCTGGACAGAGGCGGGTGGAGGCCTCGGTGACGGCGGCCTCTTGCCCACCTGGGTCCCCGCGTGTCGGGTCCCAAGCCTGCCTCCTCCTGCACAGAAGCAGCAGCCGTTGGCCTAACGGGAGCCTTCCGCTTTCCCCAAGTATCTGCTCTCTTCCAAGCGCCGGATCCCATGAGCCACCCCCTCGGGCCCGGGTGGCCGGGCGCCCCTGCACGGCAGCCACAGAGCGGGGCCGCCTTCCTCCCTTGCCCGGGGAGGGGGGGCCCACGTGGTGTCCGGCGTTCCCGAGGCCTTCCTCCAGATGTCCCAGTGACACGGATGACCATGACCCTCACTGACACAGACACCGGCTTTCCGCTCGATGCATGGGTCCCCATGCACGCGTCTGTCCACATGCCCCAGGAAACGCAGGTTCATGGGCTGACGCGGAGGGCCCTCCCTGGAGCTATGCCAGCTTGACCCAGGGCTCAGAGGCCCTGCTTTGCCGCCAGGGGAATAGCGGGGGGGGGGGGGGGGGGGGGGGGGGGGGGGGGGGGGGGGGGGGGGGTAGGGCTGCGCACAGGCCCCTCCCAGACCAGAACACGGGCCTTTCTGAGGCATCTCCGAGTGCAGCCCCCAGGGAGACGGTGGCATTGCTGATGTGAAAACAAAAGAATGTTCTGAACCAGGAATGATGACGGATGCGGGACAGCAGAGCGCTGGCAGGAGACGCTCGGGGCCCTGATGGCTGATGCTCAGGGACCTGGTGGCAGGAGACACTCGGGCCCACAGTGTCTCTCGGGGACCTGGTAGCTGCGGGGGGACAGGCTTCGGTGTTGTCTGGGAGAAAGCACCCAGCCTAAGGGCCCGGCCTCCGGGGCGGCTGCAGCCCCCTGCCCCTGCCTCCGCGGCCGCCCCAGCAGGACCCGTCCCGCCGGAAGCGAGTGTGTGCGGGCCGGCTGCTGGGCCTCCTCCCCACCAGCTGCAGAGGCGAGCGCCGTCCGGCGGACTCGTGTAAATATTTACCCTCCGTCCGGGCCGCAGGGCTGTTGCCACATCACAGAACAAACTAGAAAACAAGGTAGCAAGTTCCAGAAAATTAAGCATCAAGAGGTGGTTCAGAGGGCAGGTGTCCGAGGGAGGAGGCCTGGCTCGGGCCCCTGCCTCCCGGTTGCCAGGGGCGGGGGGCTGGGGGTGGCGACGGATGGGTCGGGGCGCCCTGGCGGGGATGGGCCCCGCGAGGGTGGGGTCTTGGCGGGTGCAGAGCAGATTCGGCCCCGGCTGCAGCCCTGGGGGGCCCGGAGGCCTCCCTGCTCCCCGGTATTTCCTGCCAGCCTCCCCTGTAGACAAGGAGTCGTCCCCCACGCTGGGATGCGCGAGCCCTCGGGCCCCATCCCCTGAGGCCCCGAAGGGGCAGCTCTGGTGGGAGAGGACACGGGCGCTTGGCTGGGAGGTTTTCCTCGTGGGGTCCGGGGACTCCCCGTCCTTCGGGTGGTGGTGGTGTGCACACAGGTGTGTGTGTGCGCCTGCATGTTTGCACACGTGGGCGTGTGGGCACACGGGTGTACCAGTGTATGGGTAAGCACTGTGACAGTGTGTGCTCGCGTGGGCACGTGTGTGTGCGTGCACGTGACCGAGCACGTGTGCCTAGCGGAACACCACGGCCTTGCAACTTGGAGAGAGGATGGTGCGTGACGGGCCCCGAGCTGGCAGGAGCGCAGAGGGCGGCCGTCTGGCTGGGAGGTCCCTGAGATTGGCCAGGGTCTGCGGGGCGCCTGGGCGGAGCCGGAGGCGCTGGGCCTCCCCTCTGCCCCGGAACCTGAGTCAGCGCCTGGAGCCACCGAGGCCCCGCCTTCTGACAGCCTCCCCCATCACGTGTCGCAAGGGCGCCTCCGGGCCTTGTTTTCCCAACAAACATCACCCAATGCCCTGTCCTCGGAGCCGCTGACGACAGTGTCCTGAGAGGCCTGATTCTCAGAAGAGAAGGGCTGGGTGCTCTCTCTCCCCGACCTCAGCATCTAGAAGCTTCCAGAGCCGGCAGAGCAGAGGGAGCCTTGCCAGGCAAGCCTGTCCACGTACCTGGCTGTCCATCTGTGTTGCGGGCTCCTTGGAGCCAGATGAGCTGACCTTGGGGGCATGACCCTGCGCGACCCCCTCCGCCCCGGCCGCCCCGCCGCTGCTGCCAGCCCAGGCCTCTCTCCCTCCTGCGGCGCGGAGAGCAGCAGGGGCTGCAGGGGGAGGCCTGACGTTCCTGTCATTGTGACTGCTCTGCTCACCTCACCCCTGTTCAGTAAATGCACAGCACAGTTGCACGTAACGACCAGCCGACAAAGAAATATGACGAAAACGTATTAATCTCAGTTTCTACGGGATCAACTTCCGGTCTCAGTCAGGCCTTCCACGAAAGGCGAAGATCGAGGCAACCGTCTGGTGCAAAATACAAGGATCGTGAAACTCAGCCCTTTTCGTTCGTTAAGCCTCGGTAACAGACTTACTGGCGGTACTTTTGTCTAAGTCATGAACGGTAATCGGCCGAGAACGTAATCGGGTGTAAGTGTCCAGTTTGGGAGAGTTCTTTCCCGTGAGCGACAAGGGTCGGCCCACTGGCGCCTGCGACACCGGCTGCCAGCGTCCTCGGTTACCTGTGAGAAGCCTTCTTTCCAGTAACGCATCCATTTCTGAGGCAGAGGGCCTTCCTGGCGACACCTGCAGCACCGGCAGGATGCCATGGGCGGGTCCCTTGCAGCCAGGAAACCTGACCCCTCCCGAAACCTCCGTCCAAGCAGCTGCACTCTGCACACGGGCCTGGCCACCGCGAGCGCTGGACTTGGAGACGGGCCTCATTTTGTGCCAAGACAGAAGGGCACGTCCAGTCGCCCGGGACCCTCCCGGCTCCGCCTCACCCTTCTGGGCACCACTGCCTGGGGCTCGCACACCCTCTGGGCCGCAGCTTCCTCAAGAGAGAAAAGGCCCGAATCTGTCAGGCAGGTCTGCGGCGAGCGTCATGGCTAACGTCCGAGGCCAGCGTGCCGTGCGGCCGAGACGAGGTTTCGGAGGAAGGAGCGAGATGCTGGGCTCGTGGCGCTGACGGTGTTCCAAAGAGCGGCTCTGTGAAAGCTCCGGGCGGGGTTCCGTGTTAGAGATCATGTGTGCGCGTGCTGTGCCTACAGCGTATTCCACACGCGTGTCCTGGGCACCGGGGCGTGAGCTGGCACGCAGGGCACCGCCTCCATCTCGGCGCCTCCTCCCACGCTTGAGCGCGTGCGCACCTGGACACCCTCACCCGCGCGGGCAGGCGTTCGGAGCGGGGCACGGCCGCCGTGGAGCTGGGCTCTGCAGAGACGGCCCCGAGTCCGGGCGCTCAGGCAGGGAGGCCGTCCGGGCAGACGCTGTTGTCCTGAGGCTTTCATCCAGGCATGCTTCCTCCAGCTGCTGGAAGCTTCCAGACTAAGGAAGCAGGAACCTGAGCCCTCGTGGTAATGCAGACCCCCCCTCAAGTACACAGCCCCTGGCACACCCTGGAGCCCACCCCGTGCCTCAGCCCGGCACCCCGATGGGAGATGACCTGAAGCCGGTGTGGGCATCGCCATCCGGGGTGGTGGGATGCCGGCTGCAGTTGCCCCGCACCCCCTCACCCCTGCACCCCTCCCCACCACTGCCCACTCCATGGGGTCCAGGGTACAGCTTGAAAGGATAAAAGACAGAGGAGTGAAAACAAAACCCAAAAATCTTACTACTTCTGAATGCGGGGACTAGGGAGTGAGGCGCACCGCGCAGGGCCTGCCGTCGCTAGCCTGTCTGGGCCTGGCAACTCGGCCCTGTGGGGTGCCGTGGAGCCCTGGCTCAGAGAAACGGCACCCGAGGGGCGGGGTGACGCCACTGGGTCTGGGGGTGCTCCTCTGTGCGGCAGCTGCCCCCGGACAGGTTCCGAGGGACGAGCACTGGGCTTCGCGCCTTGGCTCTGCAGCAGTGGCGTCACTCGCCGAGTCACTGACCAGGAGGACCACCCCTGTCTGCACGTGGGCGCATCGTGCGCCCGTTTCGGAGATGAGGAAGTTAGGGCTCTCCACACCCGGCAGCTGTGTGCAAGGTCCAGGACCCGTCCCCGGCCGCCAGGCTCTGCGGCCCGCCTCATCCTCCGGGGACCTCTCAGACCTTAGAGCCACGGGCTGCCCAGGGCCTGGGTCACGGCAGCCAGTCACCCGAAGAGAGCAGAGCCCAGGGGCTACCGGGAGCTCCACGCCTGGAATCAGAACACCCCCGTGCCTCTCACCACATGCAAACCAGGTGGCTCGAGCCCCCATTTCTCTGTCTGCAAGGTGGGAAGGTTAAGCAAGTGATTCGTTCAAGGGTCCAAATCTCTGAAACAAAGAAGCTCCTTGTAAAATCTAAATTTTTACGTTTAGGTGAAACAACATGAACCATATTGAATTGTCAATACTCAACTGCTTTGCTCTGTAAACTGACAATTCCGTGTGACCGGCCTGTATTCGCGCTGGCTTCTAAAGTCCGAAGGCGCTCGAGGTTCTCAGGAGGGCTCCTCCTCCAGGGGTCCCCCGAAGCCCCTCGGCGCTGCTGGGTTTTGAGACATCTGCCTTCCACACGGTTGTTCTGCGGCAAGCGAGTCAGGTAGAGGGAGGCCAATGTCGGTCGCACCGCGGTGAGCACCGGCCTGGGGTCCGCCGTCTACACTACAGTCACGATCCCCGCTGGGCTTGCTGCCGCAGAGACGCCCTGGAGTGTTGCTGTCTGACCGGCCAACCGATCCGGCACGCCGTCTATCGGTTTAGACGCTGATAAGACCGAATCTGGGGTGGACGGCACACACGTCTGCACAGAGCAGTTTCTGGGAAAGTGTCGGCATAGGGACCGGATCGGAGGCTTCCAAACAAGCGCCTGCAACGCTTCCCTGTGCTCGGGCAACTCCTCCGCCACCGCGACAGTGCACCGGCCTTCGCCTCCGCCCTTGGAGAAGGTGGCAGGAGAGGAGGGTCCCTGGGCAGGGTGGAGGGGAGGCGGGCGGGAGGGGCAGGGTCTGCTGCGGCCACAGCTGCGTTCTCTTTCTCCTGAGCTTCTGCGCGACCTTCGGGGGCCATCCGCAGAGCCGCTCCGTCGTGTCTCAAGTCTCGTCCTAGCTGACATCTGCACTGGGAAAGCTCCTCTGACCCCCTTCCTCAGGGCTCCGTGGTTCCCTGCTCGTCCTCCACCAGCGCAGACTGGCCCTCCTTGTCGCTCCCCCTAGAGCGTGTGCTCTGGGGGTGGAGAAGTTAGCAGCCGGCACTACTCACAGTGAGTGTCCCACACGGAGGCGTTGGATGGCCAGACGGGTGTAGAGATGGGGAGATGGACTTGTGGGGCAGACGGCTGCACGGTTGGGTCAGTGCACACGGGACTCGACAGATGGCCGCATGGATGGGGAGACGGACACGCAATGGGCAGACGGCCGTGTGGAGGCGTAAGTGGACCTACGACAGGTCAGTGTGGGTATCGGTGGGCAGCTGGACGTATGGTAGGTAGATGGGTGTGTATATGGGTAGACGGACATAGGGACAGATAGACAGATGTACGGATGGGTCGGTGGACAGATGATGGATAGATGGATGGGTCGGTGGACACAGGAATGGATACATGGGGAGAAAAACCAGATGTCATAGGTTTTCGTGCTGGTTCGGAGATGGCACGGTTGTGAGACCTGTACGGGAGACCACCGCAGGCGGACGTACCGTCCTCTCAAGCGGTTTTGAAGCGACGCGTTCCGGTTTCGATGGGGTCCGTCAGGCCCCAGGTCTGCGGCACACAGGTGACACGCAGCACCAGCCTCCGACTCCGCGCTGCTCGTACCTTTTCAGACTCACTAGAGACACGGAATTATTTTCAGCTTCCCACGAAACCAGCGCACTGCTTTCTTCTCATTGAAGACGGAGCGCCTGCAGTCTGTCCACCATGGACTCAGGGAGAGCCGTGCACGCGGCGGCGGTCAGCGGTGTGCAGGAGCCGCCGGCCCTCCGCCCCACAGCATCCGACGCGGCCGCTGCCCTCTCTCTGCCGGCCACGCTTTCGGGTCCACCTCCCGAAACACACGGTCTCTGAGACTCACTGCGGGTGGCAGCGGTGCGCCGAGGCCCCAACCTCTCCACCGGACACTCGGCTGGACTCAACAGGAGGGCCTGGAGCCTGCGGGACTCTGCCCCCTGGGGCGGAGATGGCCCCGCTGCTGTCCCGGGGCCTGGTGGGCTGGCAAGGGCAGTGAGCCCTCGAGGCAGAACTCTGAGTTCGCTTGTCAGCGTCTTCCTCCAAATGCAGTGTCACCGACGACCACAAAATGCAGCAGCAGGACGGAGAGATGGGCCCCGTGGCCCGTCGGCAAGTCTGGTTCTCTCTCAGCTCTCAGTGTGTCTCCCCTCCAGACGTGTCCCCCACATGCTGAACGGCACGGGCACCTCAGCCACCGGAACCTGCTCCAGCTCTGCCTCTCCCGCACCTGCCCCCGCGCCTCCGGTGTGGCGCAGAGTTCGCCCAGCACCTGCGGGGAGCCGCCCTGTGCGCACGGCAGGCTAGTAGGAAGCTAAATATAAAACAGATAACCGCACATCCAAATGCATGATTGCACGTTACCTTACAGGCCATGAAGGCCAAGTATAGGTTTTGTCACAGGAGGACCCAATTTAGGTTTGGGGCTGGGCAAGGTCTTCAAGGGTACGCGGTGCGGAGAGGTGCCCGGGGGAGGGAGACGCCGCGGAGGGAGCTATATTTTCAGAGAGAGGATGGAGACGGGGTGGGGAGGAGAGTACAGGCAAAGCACTCCCCCCTAAAGCAGCGGGAGAGAAAGAGAAAGAGTGGAAACACCGGCAAGGGTCTGAACAAAAAAGGAGAAAGGAGAAGGGAGAGGGTTTCAGCACCATTAGGGGAAAAATAAAGAATTTGGGGCGAAAAAGTGACTCTGTTCCTCTCTGGTTCCCCAGGAACAGTGAGAAGCCTTCTCATGAGTCACGCCTCGGACTCGCGACGCCAGCTGGTACGGCGCACAGCGCTACGTGGGGGTAATCGGAGGAGAACAGGGCACTGGGTCTCGGAGGGAATTCCCTAAAAACCCCAGATCAGTAGGAACTGGTTGCCGTTTCAGGGAGCAATGAGATTCCTCTTTGGCAACGCCCGCCCCTCAGACTTCCCGGACGGCGTCCAGCTCTGCCGCAGGACAGCGCGGAGCAGGCCTCGGGCTGTGTCTGCTAGGGCGTCGGGGCGGCAGAAACCGCGGCCGGTCCCCCGGCAGCTCTCACGAAGGGAAGAGGCCTTCATTTTTAGGTTTGCCAGGATCTAACCAACCTTTGTTTTGCGGACAGGATTTTGTAGAACGAACGCTCCCCGCATGTGTGGCGTGTGGTGTCCCGCGCTCGGCATCGTCTCTGCGATCTCTCTCAGGAGCCTGCGGCCAAGGACTCCCATAGCCTCAGCGTCGCCGAGGAGCCAGCTGAAGCCAGGCAGGAGCTAAGTGACTTCCCGGTGCTCACAGAGTTGGTAGGCATGAGAGCCACGATTCAAACTCAGGCGTCTGATCCGTAATTAGCTAATTAGGCACCATTCTGTGCTGTCAAATTTTTTTATCAGTTTTTGTCAGGGTTGGATTTCGACCAAGATCCTGGTATTGAAACGAAACGCGTTACACGTGGTTCTTCTCCGAACGTCTAGAAGTTCTGCTCACTTGGCAAGGCGGGGAGCTCCTTCCCGCACGGCCCCCAGGGGCCCCCATGCAGCGCTAACCCGGGTGTGAGGTCGCTTACCGCAGTCTCCCTCTCCCCCTGAGAGGCAGGGGTGCCGGTAACTGTGCAGAAGGCTCCAGGGAACCACGGTCTCCCTTACCATCCCGCCCACCCAGCCCGTCCATACCGTCCCGCCCGCCTCCCAGTCCCTGGAGACAAGAGAGCTCCTGGCACACCGGCAATGGCGCTATTTCTGACCAGAACCGCACGACATCGGACACACAGTTGTGACCTAAGGCTCGTCCCGGATCCTGTCTGAATCGGCCACATCAGAAACCCTTCTCCACACTACGTGGTGGACAGTCCCTGTCACCCTCAGTTAGTTACTCTGGATGGAGCTATGCTGTCTGCCACAGTCACCGAGGGGGGAGAGCCCCCGACCTCCACAGTCGCCGGGGGGGTGGGGGGAGCGGAGAGTCCCTCCTTCCGGCCTGAGGGGGACTTACTGAAGTGGCTACGTAGATTCCTACTGCCATGTGTGGCCCGGGCAGTTCACGCTCTAGGGTGTGTCGCTGAGTCCTGTGAGTGCCCGTGGGATGTGCCGGTCCTGTCCCTGTGGACGCGGTGATGTCATCGCCAGGGATGACTCTGGCTTCCGCTGCCCCAGCCCTTTCTCGGGCGGGTCTTCCCACATCCTGGCTCGTTGCTCTCCGTTCCAGGAGCAGGGTACCGTCGGGACCGTGTGCTCGCCTGCAAGACCAAGTAAGAGGAGTCCGCCGTCACCTCTTCTCTTCCCGTTGGCAGGACCAGTGTGTTGTTTGTCTGTCTGCCAGCAGCGGATCAGGAAGGTTCTTTGGGGAGACGCGGTGGAAGGGAGCGGCTTCCTCCGTCGGGGGAGCGTCTCTGGCCGCGCCCGCGGCCCTGCAACCCCTCCTGCCCACTGACGACGGCTTCCCGGTGCGCCGTGCGTCCTTGAGAACGGTCCCGCGTCACTGAGGAGCGGGTGGGGAAGGCCGCACCCTCGCCGGGGATGCGCCGGCCCTGGCGTTGGGCGGCTGTCCTGGCCGGCAGGGGCGGGCCCCAGAATGGATGTGACTTTCCTTATTCTTTCTCTCAGATGTTCCTGGGGGCAGAGTGACCCCTGGGCACAGCTCAGAGAGCTCGGGGTCTCGGATCAGTGCAGAAGCCCCTCCGGGCGGAGACCCTCCCCACCCGGCCTCCCAGCCCGCTTCTCTGCCTCGGCCTCCACAGGGCTCTGAAGCAGCGAGCATCTGAACTGTTGGCCCAAAGCTGCGGTGCCCGAGGGCCGGGGCTGGCGAGTCTCACCCAGTGCCGTGGCCAGGGCCCGGCTCGGGAGAGCCTTCCTCGGTTCCCCGCCTCCTCCCTTCTCCTGCGGTTCACCCCTTCTTCCTCCTCTCTCCTCATCTCCTTCCCGACCCCGCTTTTATCTCCTCCCCCTGCATCCCCCTCCCTCCTCTCTCCTCCTCCCCTGTGCCCCTCCCCCTTCCTCCCCCTCCCTGCTAGCCTGTCCTAGGTCATTTAGCTGGAAGGAAGGCCGGCAAGTAACCGGCTGACAAGGAGCTGCCCACAGAGCAGAGGAAGCAGAGGTCGTGAGGCTCACCCCGGGGCGTCCAATCCTGGGGGGGCGGGTCAGAAGAGACCGGGGGGAAGGGCAGCTGGCACCGAGTGCACAGGGAGAGGGGGCCCTCTTCGGGGTCTCCGTGAACACCGGGGCGAGCACCCAGCTGAATTCCTCGGCAGGGGAAGCCGGGCTCCTCAAGAGAAAAGGCGGGAAACTGTGCTGGCAGCGTGGGGGTCAGAGGCGGCCCGCTGACCTCCGAGGGCACACAGCTGCCGTTGACGCCCACGCTCGCGCTCTGTGATCACACGCGGTGGCTTCCTGAGACAAAGGCAGTGCGCTCGCATTGATTGAAAGTTAGAAAATACAGATATTGCAGAATTAGGGGGAGAAAACTCTATTAACGCTGCCTGGGTGTCTATTCTCACAGTGGTCTTCCGGGCTGTGTGTGTGTTTAAACCAGCGTGGGATTGTGCCTTCCGTCCGTCGTACCTGCCGTGGTGTGGCCTGGCATCTTCGGCGGGTTCCGAGCCACGGACTCTACAGCCACAGCCCTTTGGGAAGAGCGTGTACAGTGGACGAAGGGCCACTTCTATTCCGTACAAATCTGTACAACACAGGACAGACAGTCACGGTCACTCTCTGCTCCTGTCAGGCGCTAAGAGAGAAGCCTCACGGTAGGTGTGCCTCATTTATGACTCAGTAGTATTTACTGAGTAATTACTAGGCGTCAAGAACAGTTTTAGGAACTAAGAGTACGTTTCTGAGAAGAATGACAAAGTTCTTGTTCTCATGAAGTTAATGCTCTGGTAGGTATAAATCCAGCCAGTTTTGGACATAGAAATTGAAAGGAAGAGAAATATACTTGGTGCCCAAACATGTTTGCTTTCAGATAACAGGAGACATATCGGCGACAGAACGGCCCCTCGGCTTGCGGCTGAGCGTTCGCGCCCGGGGACGCCACGCTCCGATGCACCGGTTCCCCCGAGCATCCGTTCAAAATGTCCCCGAGCCACTAATTTTCATCAAAAAGACAGTGACACGTTAACCCCGTTTAAAAGACGTTTTTCTTATGGTCTGAATTCAATGCATTCACACAAATTTAATTTTAAAAACCTTAATTCTGTACCTAACACAAGTTCAGAGATCAAAGAGATAACTGAGGAGGGTTGCGTGGAGGCTGGCCTCTGGGAGCGGGCTGGTATTTGGGCAGAGCTTCAGGAAGCTGAAAAGGTTCCCACCCCAGCCTGTAGGCCCATTCTGACTCCCAGGATTCCAGAAGCTTCTCTCGTTTCATTAGAAACATACCATATGTAGGAACAAACTGTGAATTGCACCCAGCCCCGATTCCCTGTTGACAGCTTCTCTTTCTCGGTGACCTTGTCTCCCAGCGAACGTCAATCTTCTCTGTCCCAGGCTCGGTCAGAGTCTCCTGGGAGGTTCCCACCAGCTGCGACTTTCTCACGTAGGTCTTCCGGACTCGGCTCATGAAACCCTCGACGTTCCAACAAGCTAAAAATGTGCACGGCCAAACCCTCGTCCAAGCGGGGCGTCTGACAAGCTCTCGGCCGTGCTTCGTCACGTGTGGACACATGTGGAGGTCTGACTAATGCCGGGGGGGTTACGCATCAGGGTCCCCCACCCTTTCCCTCAAGGGTTCCAGGAAGGCGACACCAAGAATTCAAATCCCTTACACCCCTTATACCACGCTCTTCAGATGAGCAAGCCGGCAGGCCCAGGAGAGAGACATTTGGAGACGAATCGCTAAGAAACGACTCGTCTGGTGTGTCCGCGGCACTGAGAGCAGGATGCCTGCTGGCCTGAAGCCACGCGGAGAGCAGAGCGACGCACGTTATGCTCGGAGTAGACCCGAATGTCATGGCAGGCTCTCCGGAGCCACGTACCAGCCTCGTTTCTAGAAATACACCACCCAGTGGTCTCGACCCCTCCCAGACCCACCTCCCGTCACACCAGAGCTGCCAGGTGCCTCAGTTGCGTGTCCACCGAGGACCACTTTCTGCTCCTCCTGGTGTCTCCCTGACCCCTCCGTGCCTGCCAGCCCGTCGTCCCCGAGTGGCTCTGGCCCCTCCGCTGTGCGGTGCAAACCGGCATGCGCCCGTGGCCGTGTGCGTGGCACACACGCGCTAGGAGATTAAAGGCTGAGGGGAAACACAGGCCCGCTCTGCGGGCAGCTTAATAAGCACTAATCAGTGAGAGGGACGCGGGCGATCCCGGCCTCTCCTCCTTCATGGAGCGGGGCCCGCGGGCGGCGGGGATGGGCTCGGGCGTCTGCTTGTCCACAGAAATCATTCGAGAGAGCCCCGGGGTAACTGGGGCGGACAATTACAAACAACGTCTATTTTGGGCATAAACTCTTGCTGCTCAGTTACAAGCCAGAGTGAAGACGCCTCTTGAAGCACAGAACTAAGAGGGGCCTCGGCGTCTGCCCAGTCAGCCCCGGGGGCTGGCCCTTTGTCGCGTGAGCGCCCAGGCGGCCCCCCGGGCTCTCACCTGAAGCCTCCCCTTGCTGTGGGGCCGTGGTTCCTCAGAAATGCCAACCCGGAGGATTCCAGGGACCCAGGGGAACCCGACTCCGGACTTGTTTCTGCCCGTCTGCTTGTTACACTTGTAAATTTTCATTTCTAAAATTACAGCAGGCGTGCGGGACACCAGCGGTTTTCAGGCGGATCCCTGGTCCTGGCAGGGCACTGACGCTTCCTGGCGGCTTCCACACCTCCCGCCGCGCCGCTCCTGGGGACCACGCATCAGTGTCCAGGAGGCCCGGCGCCCCACCGTCGGGGCGGAGGGCGCTTCCTTCCCCGCCGTCTCTAAGACGCGGGGCCGGGCTTCCTCGCGGCACGGGCTCCCTATGTTTTGTGAGAACGGAGCACGAGCGACAGGAGGACGCGGCAGCCTTGCTGGGAGCCACCCGGTCAGAAGCATCTTTCTGCAAAATGCTAGTTTTTCGTGTTTTCCAGCCCACTCTCTGCCCGAGGGAGGGCAGGCTGCGGATGCTTGGGGGCAGAGAGACGAGTCTTCGCCAGGCTCTGAAGAATTTCGGCTTCGCCTCCGGTGGGAAATCCTTCCGGACCACCTCGGTATCGGCAGTTGATCCCAACTCACAAGATGGTTCTCGCCCAGGGTCCTCAGCCTCACCGCTACTGAGAGGGGGCCGGGAGCCGCTCGCTCTGCGGGGCCGCCGTCCCGGGCGCTGCGGGGTGTGAGAGGCGCCCGGAACAGCGGAAACGTCCCAGACCTTCGCAAATGCCGCTGAGAGTGGCCGGTCCGGTCTCAGGCGTGGGCTCCTCCCCTTCCACGAGGGCCTCCGGGCACGGCCCGGGCAGTGAAGCGCGTTCCCGTGGTGCCGAGGAGCCGGAAGACCGGGCGGAAGAAGCACAAGTCCGCACCTGTCCGACCTTTACGGCGTCCCAGCCACGCTCAGCGCCTGGACCCCTGGCTGTGAGCCGAGAGCCACGTTACCTGTCCAGCCGGAGTCCCTCTGGCCAAGAAGTGTCCTCGGTCCTGGGGGATTCTCCCCATTGAGATTCGTCCCTGGGACAGGAATGACATCACTGGCTCCCAAACTTCCTCAGAGGCCGGAGACGGCACGAAGGTCCCAAGACATCTGCAGGCTCTCCGCACCGTGTCTAACTCACTCACGGAGCTGGCTAGATTTTTTAAAGTCCCTTTTTTCCCGAGTACGGCTATGCCTGGAAACTCAGACTCTGAGACAATCGTGCAGAGGTGACCAGTCAAAAGAAGTTCTGTGGAGGTGGCCGTTTATCAGGTGGAAGTCCCGAGCTCCCCCGGCGGCCATCGGGGAGCAGACCTCTGAGGAGACGCAGCGGTCAGCCAGCTGACGCGTAATCCGTTATGCCTAGGCACAGACACTTCAGAGGAAGTAACAGGCTTTTATTTTATTTACTACTACACTGCCCGGTTACCTTTTTAAGTGGTGAGTCCCTCGAAGGCAGGAATAATTTTTCATGAAATATACCCAGTACCTATTATAGGCACTCAATAATTTCTTTGATTGTGGTTAAAAAAATGCACAGTGTAAAATTCACCATCGAAACCATTTCCAAGTGTACAGTTCAGTGCTATTAAGTACCCTTACTTTGTTGTACAATCGAGCTCCAGAACTTTCTCGTCTCGTGGAACTGAAACCTTGTCCCCGTTGGACAACTGCCCCGTCCCCTTGCCCCCAGCCCCTGGCAATCCCCACTCCACTTTCCGAGTCTGCAAATTTGACTAACCTGGGTTCCTCGTGGGAGTGGGGTCACACAGTATCTGTTCTTCGTGTGTGCGTGTGACTGGCTTACTTCGCTCCGCGTGATGTTCTCGAAGCCTGTCTGTGTCGTGGCAAATCGCAGAACTCCCTTCCTTTTTAATATTCCTGAATAATCTTCCAGTGTCTGAATGGACCACGTCCTGCTTATCAGGTCATCCTCCAACGGACACCGGGTTGGCCGCCGTGAATGACGCTGCTGTGAACACGGCGTACAAACACCTTCTTGAGGCCCAGCTTTCATGTATTCGGGGTGTGTATCTAGCAGTGAAACTGCCGGATCTTACGGCAATTTTATGTTTAATTTTTTGAGAAACGGCCATACAAGGGCTCCAAATTCTCTGCCTCCTCAGCAACCCCTGTTATCTCCTGAACATCTGACGGTGATCCTGCCAACAGCGTGAGGCGATACCACGCCCCGGCTCTGACCTGCCTCTCCCTGACGGCGAGCGCGTGGCATCTTCTCACATGTTGCCGGCCACTTCCGGGGCTTCTTTGGGAAAATGTCCATTCAGGTCTTTTGTTCGTTTTTTTCCATTAAAAAGATGTTTTAAGTTTATTTTTTTTATTTTGGAGAGAGATAGAGAATAGCGGAGGGGCAGAGAGAGAGGGAGAGAGAGAGAGAGAGAGAGAGAGGGAAAGAACCCTGCTGTCAGCACCGAGCCTGACTTGGGTCTTGATCCCACGACCTCAAGATCATAACCAGAGCCAAAAGTCGAACACTTAAGGACCAAGCCACCCAGGCACCACTCTCGTTTGTCCATTTTTAAATAAAGTTACTTGTTTCGTTGTTGTTGGCTGTGGGTACTCTTGCACATTCTGGAGGCTGACCCTTCACTGCATACACGATTCACGAGCGTCCTCTCCCATTCTTCGCATTCTTTCAATTTCCCGCACGTCACTGTTGATGGCGCCCCACAATGCACAACCACTTTAATTTTGATAAAATCCAACTCACCTATTTTTAACTTTTGTTGTCTGTGCTTTTGGTGTCAAATCCAGGAAATTCTTGCTGAACCCAGTGTTTTTTGGCCTATGTTTTCTTCTAAGAGTTTTATACTTTTGAGTCTTATTTTTAGGTCTTTGATCTATTTGCGTTAACTTTTGTAGGCGGGCGTAACGTGGGGACACACCTTCATTCCTCCGCACGTAGCTGTCTAGTTTTTCCGGTGCCTCCCGATGAGCAGTCTTGGCGTCCGTGCCGAAGGTCGTGAGGCCGCGAGGCCGCGGGCGCCAGGGCTGTGTCCTGCAGCGCTCTGTCTGTGCCAGCGCCGCGCCGTTCTGAGCTCTGCAGCTTTGCAGTAAGCTCTGAGACCAGGCAGCGTGAGGCCTCCGGTCGTTCTTTTCCAGATTGTTTCAGTTCTTTGGGGTTTCTTGAGACTCCACGTGCATTTGGGGATGGATATTTTTTATTTACACGAAAAGTTACCATTGAGATTTTGATAGAGATTGCATTAAATCTGTAGGTTACTTTGAGTAGTATTGACATCATAACAATGTTAATTTTTCAGACCCGCGAACACAGATGCCTGTCCATTTATTTAGATTATGTCTTTTCTTTCTTTGAGCGACTTTTTGCAGTTCTCAGTGGCTAAGTCTTGTGCCTCCTTGGCTAAATTTATGCCTACGTAGTTTATGCCTTTGTGATGATATTGTAAAAGGCTGTTTTTATTTATTTATTTTTCAAGTTGTTCACTATTAGTATGAAAACACAACTGACTCTGCGGAACACGTCGGTGAGTTCTGACTTTTCTGCGGGACGGGCGTTCGATCGTTCTTACGCAGACATCACGCTTGAGCGGTTGCGCTGGAAGTAACGGGAGGTAACGCGTTTTGAGCACTTACACGCTGAGCCCTTTTATACCATTTCTAGCCTGATCCTGAGTAGACAAGCTTTCTTCTGTTTTAGATCCACATTACCTTTTTCAGTGTCCAAACAACCCTGCAAAAAGACCATTCCCTCCATCTTACGAAGGAGAAACGTGAGGTTCGCAGGTTACAGAGCAAGTGGGAACCGGGGGCGGGGAGGGGGGGCGGGGGTGTTCACGCGACTCCCCTGCAGGCAGAGCCGCGCTCTCTGCGTTAATGAATAAATGCATCGTGACACAAATTCATTCATGTGTTTCTTTTGTTGTTGTTGTTTTGTTTTTGTCGTTACTCCTTTTGATTCACACGGAATCCCCCCACACATCTTTAACCACCATCTGGAGCTTTAGTTAAAAGACATTTAAAAAGTCCTTTCAAAATATTTTGTGTGTAACCCCCAAAGGACACCCCACTGGATCAAATGATGCTTCATCTGTTTTTAATGCTGTAACATAAATAAAAGTTAATACGCCGTAGCGCACCACAGAGGACCGAGGCAAAGAGAAATGATCCGCAGGCTGTGTGAGCCCGCAGGGAGCGGGGAGCGGCGCTCTGCCCGGCAGACCCAGGATCTGGGCCGAGGCCCCATGGTCCCATCGGGGCCAAGAGGAGGCCTTGTCCGCGAGGATGGCAGCCAGACAGAGGAGGCTCTCGAGGGGACAATTCCTTCCTTGGGAATCGTTAGCTCCTCCTCCAGAGCAGGGCCTGGGGCTCCCGGCCCAGAGCCCCCACCCCCACCCCTGCCCTCACCTGCACGTCTGCCTGGGCAGAGCCCGCGCTCCAGCTGCTGGGCCTTCTGCCGAGGAGCGGCTGATGGCCGCTTTCTGGTCCTCGTTTCTGACCCAGCTTTCGAAGGACACGGGCTGTTGTCTTAGAGGGATCGCAGCCCCACGCCCCAGTGTGTGTTTTCCCACTGGCCCCTGGCGGGGCTCTGGACCCTGCGTGCAGCTGCATCTGGCCCTGGCCAGCCCCGCAGACCTCCCTTCTCCCGGGGAGCAGTGAGGGTGGTCAGGGCGGCAGAATTCCTCTTGGCGGTGACGCCCAATGGCCGACGCAGGCGCGGCCTCTCACCGGGAGCCCAGCAGAGCAAAAGGGCGCGGGCGGAGGCTTTCCCTCGTTTTCCCGCCGGGGACTGTGTCTCCCATCACTAACAAAGTACCCACATGGCTGCGGATAGAACCATTTTCTCCATTTTAACAGCCCCAGGACGCGGGGACCCCACTTGGGAGCAGAAGAGACGGACAACCGGGCGGTATTGTGGGAGGGGTGGGGCCGGGTCAGCGCAGCGCCCAGGACTCTGGGCATCTGGAGGAGCAAGGTCGAGGCCGAGATACCCACAGCCTCGCCCTACCCGCATGGCCGTCCTTGGGCTACAGGGACAGATGTCTGCTCGGGTTACCTCCAGAAGAGGCCGATGGAGGGCGGGGAGCCGCAGCCTCAGCATGGAAACGCGAGCTCAGCAGGAGCCGCCTCCAGCTCTGCCCACGCCCGAGCCTTCACCGCTGGCCCTCCTGGGGAGAGACCGGCAAATCCGGGACCAGGGCCGCGAGCAGGCAGAGGCCGTGGAGGGCACAGAACTCTACAGTTTATATGAACCTCAGTTCTGATGCCATTCCCAGCAGCTCACCCTGGGCCACCAGGGGCCACCAGGCGAGTCCCACCTCCACACGGCGAAGCGTCAGTAGGTGAGCAGAGGGAAAAGAGGTCACTTCCCCTGCGCTGGGTGTCCTGGGCTCGGCCCAGAAAACTCACCTGACCTCTGCAAAGAGGAAGTGCATGCAGGCAGCTCGGGAAGCCCAGCGCCGGGTCCTGGGCATTTAATTCCTCCTGTCCGGGGGTGAGCGGACACGGGAGACGGCCTGTGCGGGAGGACGTCCTCCGGGTGCCGGTTCCCGAGGGGGGCAGGCCAGCCTCCCTGGGGCCGCAGGGTCCTGGGCACGGAGCACTTCGGGTTGAAGCCCACGCCCTGTCCTCACCCCACGCTTCCCAAGCGGCGGTGATTTCTGCCAGGGCCGGATTTGGTCAGCTTTCTCTGAGGGGATTGCGGGACGGAGGGAACGGTCGTTGGGGAGAGGTCCTCACGGGCCTTAGGTCCCCAGATGTCGTCACACTTGCACCCGGGGCCGTGTGCTACCCACGCCTCCTGTCTCTAAGGAGCTATGACGTTTGCCCCAAATAATATCTGCAAAACAACACCCAGGCCTCGAAATCGCCCACTTGCAAGAACTTAAAGGCAAAATCTAAAAACTGTCAAGTGAGCAAGCCTAGGCAGGAAGGAGATGAGTACACTAGAAGAGACGGAGGGTCCCCGGCACCTTCCTCTTCAGTGCTGGCAGAAGTGGCTGGTGGCCGAGGAGGAGCCCACACCCGCCCCACGGCCACCTGGGGACAAGACAGCAAGCAGGATAAGGGCCCCCAAGACGCCCACGCGCAGGACCTGTGAACGTGTCACCTCAGGTGCCAAGGGACCCTGCAGCGCCATCGAGCGGAAGGTGTCATGTTGGGACACGATCCTGGTGTCTCTGAGGTCACCACGGGGTCCCCCACGTGGCAGGGGACTCGGGAGTGAGAACTGAAAGCAGGCGGCAGGAACATCGGGCCAACGTCTCAGGCTGTGAAGTTGGAGGCCGGGGCCTCCAGAGGCTGGAGAGACGCAGAGCCGAGACCCCGTCTCCCCAGGAGCCGTGGGAGACCGGCCCTCGGACACTGGGATGCTGGCTCCAAAGTCCCCATTCGGACCTCTGAGGCCCTCGGCGTGAGGAGGTACATTCGGGCTGTTGTAAGTGTCAGACTAACAGTAATTTGTCAGAGGGGCCGATACGTGAGGTGAGCAAATTCTAGCACTCGTCGCACTTGGAGACACTCACCGTAATGGGGTGGCCGAGGGGGAGGGGCGAGGGCTCTCCTGGTCCGGACTCCACTTCCGTCCGTGGCTCCGTGGCAGCCTGGGGGCCCCGTGGACCCGGTGATTCTGTGACAGTAGGAGCTGATGTTTACTAAAGGCACAGTGCCAAGTGTCTTTGATGGTCTCTCGGGGATCTTTGTTATTATTATTCCCATTTTACTGATAATAAAACTGAGGCCCAGGGAGGCCCACTGACCTTCCAAAGTTCACATTGCAAACAGCAAAGCAGATTTGAGCCCGGGCATTTTTCTAGCTACACAGTGCTGCCTCCTGTTCCATTGAAAAAGGGAGCTTGGGCCAGGTCCTCCTGTGGCCGGTGTGCCTGGAGGGCTCGCGGGAGCACGTGGTGGCAGGTGGGGCAGCTCAGCGGGGAACACCTCTGTCCAGGGCCTGAGAGAGGCCCACACGCTCCAGAGACCCACGCCGCCGAGGAGGGGGACAGAGGCTGAGCCCGGGGCCGTGTACATGAGCGTCAGTGCCGTCCCGCCGAGCTGGCCAGAGACGGGTCCTCCTCCTCGCGACATAGCAGACCTCACTGCGCGTTGCTTCAGAAGGGCACGCCGTCTCACCGCGCCCAAGCCTCTGCACGCTCAGCGGCTCTGGGGAAACTGGCCTCCCGGGAGCCCGGTCTTCCAGGAACCACTCTCCACGGCTCCTTCCAACCTCCATGGCCTCCGGCCCATCTGAAGGTTCATCTGCCTCCCAGGGCCCCTTGGCTGCCGTCCTTCTCCCTTCGTGTCCCTGTCTCTGGCTGCCCCTGCCTGTGTCTGTCTGTCTCTCGGGCTCTCTCTCCTCCTGGACCCGCACTCACGGCTCCTTCACCCACTTCTGTTCCCACGGCAGCCAAGCCTCTCTTCCAAGGCAGGTGCACCCGTCCAGCTGGGTGCCTTCTGTCCTGGGCGTCCCTCAGGTGCCCCCCCAGCCTTTTCCCTCTGTGCAACCCTGTCTGCCTGTCTCCCCAAATGCTCCCCCAGCCCCAGAGGATCCCGGCTAGGAACTTCCTGTGTCCTGGCACCAGCTCAGCCTGGGGTATTGACGCCTCGCGCTGAGTTACCCACCCCACAGCCTCGCCCCGGGTCCCTACCCGCGCAGCCCGGAGTCCCCACGCTCTTTGGGAGAGGCTGCTCCCCCAGCTGTGTGTTCAGGGCCCGGACGCCTGGCTCTTCCCTCAACCCCACTGTCACTCCCTTTTTGGTGCCAGTGAGGCCGGGAGCCCACGGCGGGTCCAGCCCACACTGCGCAGCCCGGCTCTCGGCCTCCCTCTGCACCTTCCTGCCCCCGGCCACGTCCCCCCCACCGAGAGCCCTGGGTGGGCTCCCACCGTACAGCCTCTGGAGCCTCTCCTTTCGCTCCATGAGCTGTCACGGACAGCGCTTCCCCGAGTGTCCCGCCTCCCAGAGAAACTGTGACAGGGCTGCCTGCCTATGGCTCTCAGGACTCCAAGCAATGTTTCCCACGGGGAAGCTCTCCGTGTAGACAGAGGAGAGCCAGGAGCTTGTCTGTGCACCCGGGATCGAGGGAGCTGGGGCGGGAGACGCGGGCGCCAGGGTCCAGAGTGCAGGACGTGCTGTTGGGGCTGAGGGGGGCGCTGGGTGGAATCGGAGTCCAGGAACCGAGGGGCCGTCCCGGCTGAGAGCGGACGCAGAGGGCTCTCGAGGGGCACTTGGCGTCAGGAGGGGCACTTGCAGCCTGGTGGGGGGGGCACGAAGCGTAGAGAGGGGGTTCGCGCAGCGCCGGAGGAGCACGCGGCGTCGGGGGGGGGAGCTCACAGCGTTGGGGGCGCACGCGGCGTTGGTGGGGAGCACGCGGCATGGGGGGGAAGCACGAGGTGCGGGGCGGAGCACTCGGCTCCGGGAGGGGCACGTGGCGTCCGGGGGG